>NW_010586498.1:142859-174888 GCF_000705375.1 Tinamus guttatus
TGCATATCTTACCTTTGTAAAATCTTCTGGCTCTTTTTGATTTTGAGGATTGGATTACAGAAGAAACATTTCATCAGTGCTAAGCCTACATTTATTCCACTCAATTATAGATACTTAAAACGAGGCATTTATGTTAAGCACCTCACTCCCTGCCCCGTCAGTAACCACAGACAAGCACATGCCCTCCACACATCACTGTTATCTGACTGTGGGAAGAGCTTACAACAACAACTTGGCTCCCAAGTTGCCAAAATCAAGGTCGGACGTCCACAGGCAAGTTGCCGCAAATGGATTTGTGGAAACGATGCTCCGGAAAAAGGCATTTTATTTTATTTTATTTTATTTTATTTTATTTTATTTTATTTTATTTTATTTTATTTTATTTCTGGGTCCTGAGCCCCAGAAAACTGCCTTGTTGAAGCATGCTACAGTTGGGCCCTTTCCTCTCTCGACGGTCTGGCACGGAGCTGAGTAAGCAGTTTAGCTGGTGTGTTGAGTTGGGAGGCTCAGACTCATATGTCGGAGATGGGCTTTCACCGTGATTTACTGCCACTTCCCGCGTACAGACGGTGGGAGCATATGGCCTTGAATGTCTTAAAGTTAATTCACTGTGTCACCTAACCTCTGCCGCTCCTGCTGGGAAAAGCTATCAAGCCTTTACCTGGCCAGATTTAAATGTGGAACACGTAAAAGACATTTCAGAAAACACATAAAATACCTTCCTGGATGAACTTTAAGCTGGTAAGATCTTTTTAATAGGGTGTGTAACTGAGAACAAAAGACCTTCTGATAAAGGACTGGTTTAGGAAACAAAATTAATACTTTTCCTAGAAAAACCGGATAAATAGTTACCTTACTAAGATGGTCTATGGCATGAAATCTTTATCTCATCAAATAGTAATGAAGTATGACATTTAAATCCTGAGCCATTTTAAATGATAACTCTGAAAATGAAGCATTACTGATATCTTTGACAGGGAAAATGTATGGAGTAAAAAGAGATGTAGCAAATAGATAAGCTATTTATTTTTACTGACCCCAGTCAATCTTGTCCTTGTTTTTAAAATATTTTACTGGTCAACGTGCCACAGGATATCTCATTCATTAGATCTGTCAGAAGCAGCAGCCTCGGCAAATAAATGGGAAGGATTTGTCAAACCCTATGAAAGGTAGAAATGATGATAATGCTGCAGGAAAATGATGCAACAGTATCTAAAAATTGCCTTTTGCCTGTGTGCCAGAGATGTAACAGCCTATAACTGTCATGACAAGTTTCCTATAAATTAAATTAAAATGAAAAAAAAAAAAAAAAGGAACACTGGTGTTGCAGGACCTTTTTAACACAGTTCATATTTAAAATATGAACCTTCTTGGGGTAAGATGACATATACATGCTAACAATAGACACTATGTATATGGTGTATACACATCTATATATATATTTACTTTCTTTGAAAAGAAGTTGTTACTCATACACAAATTGGCTGATACAGAAGTCATGCTAGATGAAAAGTGTCTCATGTCAGGTTGTTCCTGGTGGCTGTAAAATAACTACATTTGATTCATTTTTCTGAGTTATTTTATGGAGGCTCTAAGTTCGATATGCACCTATAAGAGAACACTGCTTGTCCATGCATTTACAAGAATTATGGTAATGTGAATAATTATCACAATAATAACAGAATCCCTCTTTTTCACTAATTAAAGAACTATGATTATATTGTGTTTCATTTTGTACAGAGGATTGTACTGTCTCTTTAGAAATAATCCTTTGCAAAAGAGCTGACTGATTTCAGCACAAATCCTGGTTATTTTATTCATAGATATGTGATCTTAGTACCTGGTCTCTTTCATAATTAAGCAAAGAATTTAAGTATGTGTTTAAGTGATATTTATTCATTAGTATTTTTAAGCTATTTTTGTATTGTTATGAAACCCAACATGTGTTTAAATGCTTTGTGAAATAGGGATGTTACTGATACCTCAGCACTCTGCTGAGATACTTCAAGCAGTATCTTATTCTAGGTACTGTCAGGAAAACAGAAGTTCTCTGTGGTGCTCATCCCAAGAGTGCTGAGTGTTGTAAGATTTTGTCTTGATCACAGCTGGTGACCATGATTGTGCCAAAGGGGTATGCGAAGACTAAGTCTGCCATCCTCTACTCAGGAAAAGAGATTATGTATTGAGTTAGATGAATATGACTATGTCAAGGATTTCTACATTAGTCGGTGTAAATTCTACAGCTTTATGCAGATGTGCATAATTCTTTCTGAAATTTTACTTAGTTAGTTGTTCCAAGTTTAGCTAGGTAATTAGTCATTATTTTGATGAGCACTCATTTTATTCTTTCACAACTCATTTTTCCTCTTGGAAAATAATTTTATGTATTTGTACCACATATAAATTAAGTAATGGAAATTCCTAGATCTATTTATAGAGAACAGAAGAAGAAGAAGAAAAAAATATAATTACGTAACATGAGAAATGTTTGCCTGTTTCAGAGCTGTGTATGTTTTGGACCTCATGGGAAAACAAACAAACAAAACATAATAAATCTTCAATTTCCATGTATTTTTTTCACAGATAGTTGTAAAATCTATGATGACACCAAACAGTGATAAGCAGAATGTGGGGCAAGGGAAATATGTCAATTATGTTGTTAAGAGGTGGCTGAGTCTGGAATCGCAATACCTTGTTCGAGAAATGAAAAGACATTGTAATCTGCAATTAAAATTATTGACTTATAAACACCTTCTGAAGCAAACACCCACAAGGCAGTTATATTGTATGGTATTTCAAAGTGTTGAAGGTATTTCAAACCTTCCAATGTTTTCTTAACCTTTCTGCTTTCAAAGTTCTAACATTATTAGTTTATTCAAACTACCATGTTTTAAATGCAGCTGAGGAATATGCTAATCAAATTCCTGCCTTCACTAGCACCTGAAAAACAGGGACCCAATTTCTCTGTTGCAACCTTAAAGAAGCTCTGGGTAGAAGATGCCTGGCTAGGTACCTTTTACTAAGAAAGTTTGAAGAAATGCAGTTGATATGGCTCTATACTAAAAGCTCCCTGTTCTCTACAGTAAATCTAAACCAAGGCCCACTTCATGACTTGTTCCTTTCATTGGCTCTTGTTTAAGCTTAGAGATAGGATGTGATCTTGCATATTTGGTAGTCATTCTTCAGACTTTGTGAGTGCTATTTTATTCATATTTATTTAGATATATTTTATTTATCATTGTTAATATTTATAGTGAATGTGTTTCAGGACCTGTAAAAACATCATTTTAAATAACCATCATTAGGAAACTGGAGTAGAAAATTCCCACAGCTGTTCAAATAGGAAACATGCAAGCTGTTCACTTCTCTTCGATCATTAGGAATCATGCTGACAAGCATGACATTTTTAAATTCCTGTAGTTCACCGTTGCTGAGGTGAATCAGATGGTTTCAGTCTAGTTCTTCATTGGGTGTGGATTAGTTGATGCCATAAATCAGTATTCTTGTCTAACAGAATCCTTATGCATCAGTTGAGAAGCTCTTTCAGTTGGCAACACTACTGTATGTTAAAAGGCTGAGTGAAAAAGTTTATACAGAACTCAGTTTGCTTTTAAAGAACATCTCCTCCGTAAGTACTTGAAATACACTACTTTCTTTTTTTTTTCCTTTTTTAAGGAAGAAAATTCAATTTCCTACTTCTTTCCTTTTTTAACTTTCTTTCCAATGATTGCTGCGATCTCACTGTTCTATAACATTGACTGTTCCACTTGATTGATTCTTTAGTTTTGCTTGTATTTACTGTAATTTTATTTTATTTTATTTTATTTTAATCCTTGAAGAAAATAGTATTGTCCTGCCCTCAATCTGCTAATCAGTACACCTATACTCAGAACAAATCTGTATAGATTTTTTTTCCTTGCAAGGTTCAGTATTAATGCCAAAAGTAGTTCTTGCAGGGGAGGATGCTTTATGAGTCTTTTTTTTAAACATGGAATATTAGTAAAACAACCTAGGAGACAGTTCTTACAAAACATTTCATATACTGTAATGTTCCTGACCTATCCTGTAACTTCTTTATGATTTACCCACTTTATATTCTCACTTTTGATTTAATTAAACAAATTTATACTTTCATTCAGCAGTGGTACATGAAAAGGGAATCATAAATTTCAGCCTATTTTTACAGGGTACCAGAGGGACACTCTTTTGGAATGTTTCATGAAACAACATTGAAAAGTTAAACTCTGTACTTTTTACTATAATAATACACCTTATGTGTTCATTTATATTCATATAAAGTGAGAAATGTCACAGCTCTTGGATTTGTAGCTGGAGAAGTACACTTTACAAATATTTTGCACCTCGTTATACTGAGGAATCAATTATTATAAAAATTGCAAGGCTGTGGAAAAACAGGCCCAAGAAATATGATTTTGCAGATCTAATTCTCCCTACGTGCCTTTGGGCTTGATCAGGAATTTTTATAAGGGCAGTTCTGTAGGATTAAGTCATCAGTATGTTCTTGCAAGTGAATATCTGTCAGATACAATGACAGCGTTTTTTTTCCCTAATCAGTTAAGAAACAAAGGTTTTCCTCTGAAAAGGCACAGTGCTAAAGCACAGTTCCTGCATATTTTTGAAGCATTATTCATTCTATGCCCTAGTTACAGCATAGCTCACGAACTCTTTCTGATAAATGAGTGGCAAAGTTACCCTAACTTTCTTTTCTGTGCATATTTAGAAGTGGCTCCAAACCCCGCTAATGTCAAACCAGAAGAGCCTTACGTAGTATATTGAAATCATACTGTGGCAGCCCGCCAGACAAATTCTGTGACTTCAGCAATTTGCCTTGTTTAAGCCAGGAATAACAACCTAGGAAGTGTCTATACAAAATTCATTGAGTACAGACAGTAAACTCTTATTTATTCACACTTCAAAAGGTAGCACAAAGGAAGGGCAAAGCAGCCCTCAGTACCACGTCTGGAAAATTGTTTTTTTTTTTTCTTTTCACTTTACATTTTTTATTTCTATACATATGTATTTGACCTGCACTTCGAAAATATATCTGAACGAGTACCATCATTTACATTATCATGTTTTGATTTGTAAAATAAGCCCACAAAACTGAGAGAGACTTTTGATGTTTACATTGTATTTAAATCAGTGAGATTTATCCCACCTAAACTCCCCTGTAAGCCTTTCATAATAGAGCAGATCTGAATGAAAATGAGAAAAAACATAATTCTAGACAGTTTTAAGAACAAAAATTTGTCTTTTTTTGACGAAAAACCTTCTCCAAACTGATAACATACAATGTTTTCAGTGTTATAGTAGTCTACTGCTATAAACATGACACAAAACTTTACTGAAAACCAAACAAGACTTTTATCTTCTGAAGACTTATTTGCCCTTCCACATTAGAAATCTTTTAGAATTGTTAGAAATTATCTTACTAAATACTTTGGCATTACTCACATTACGTAAAGAGATACATGTATGCAAGAAGATGCAAGACAAAGACTTCAGGGAATCAGTATACACTGAAAGTTAGCCACATGCTAGAATGCAGTTTTCATAGATATTCAAACTTCTCTACAAGATGAAGTGCACAAGGTAGAAGAAGGACATAAGGTTTGAAATCAGAAATGCATATTGTGTTAAAGTCATACTGCAAGAATAGCTGGAAACAGGTCTTATTTCCTGAAAAAAAATCTAAGCTTTAAGCTGAAAAGAAAAGAAAAGAAAAGAGAAAAGGAAACTAAGAAAAAGTGGAAAGAGAAAGAGATGTTTACTTAAAACAACAAACTAGCCAGTATTTAGATCTATTGCATCTGTGCATACTATGGGAATGGAAAAGATAGACTGGTTTGATACTGAGGATAACTTTCTGGCTCCCCATCCCTGACTTACGCCTGAGACTGTGTTGTCTCCTTAGTCAGGCAAATTATGACTGAGTGACTGCCATCTGATTCTGATTCCCATCTGAAAAATAGAAAGGATGCTAACTGATTTTTAAAGCAAATGAAACATTACTTGCATCGAGAGAGAAATGAGAACTAGATATATAGATATAGACACATATTTTTTTCTCTTTTTGTAGCCTGCCTTTTCTTGTTACAGTGTTCTGTCAAATACTCAAAGATTTTGAAGTTTCTGTCAGATGTGGGAGAGGAGAGAGTTGTTATTATGAGCATTAAGGAACCACCTGGATGATTTTAGAACAAATATCAAATATTTTAGAACAAATATCAATATATTTTAGTGCCGATTTGCTATTAATATTGGACCGACACTCTTTGATTGCACTGGTGTCTTCCTCTGCTCCATGGTGAACTCATAACTGAGAAAAGAGTCATATTTTCCTGGTTTTGCTTTATCTTTTATACTTCACAAATGATTTAAGGGTGAGAGAAATACATAGTTGTTCACCTGTACAGACTTACCTTTGCAAGCTGAAGTTAATAAAACCTTTTTAATTGACTTCAGGATTTGTCTCAATTAAGTTTGTGGATTTTTTTAAAAAAATTATAAGTAACTTTTTGTTCATCCATCTGCTAAAATAGCCCTAACAGAATAGTTCCTACCTTGCTTGCTACCATTGTGATATTTCTCTTTTATGAAGTCAAATAAAAACATTTATTTTCAATGCCTTTGTCCAAAGTCCCATCTCAAAGAATTTGCAATTTTTTTAGCTTTTGATTCTGCAGCACATGTACGAAGTGTACTAACCACACTGTTTTTAAAGAAATACAGTCAGTGCCATTGTCCAGAACAGCTCTAATCTCTTGCAGAGCACAGCAACACAATAAAGATGTTTTACTATTTGCATTTCTTGTTACTGCCTTAAAAAGGCCATTAAGAATAATAGTCCAAATGTTCCATGCTTTGTAGGATCTGTATGCGTCTCTATTAAAGTGAGTCATGCCATCACAATTCTGATTTTATAAAACAAGAAGCATGTCTTGTTTGAACAATATTTTTTTGTCCACACTGTTAGCTTCTCCATGCTATTAGGTATTGTAAATGCTTATGTATGGTAACTTCCATTAGCCAGAACTCTGGGCTTTATCAAGCACTAAACTTAATTTACAAAATTGTTGTTTTATTTTGAAAAATACGCTTCGAGTATTGCATTGTGCAAATATGTTCTTGGCAATTACCTATTACATTGAGGTTGATGGGTCACCATTCATTTGTTGCTTGTCACCATTTATTTGTTGACTTTCATTGATTACTAATGTTTTCAATATCTATAGCCCAATAGATGTGGTGCTAGCACTGGTGGTAACAAGCGTGGTACTAATTGCAGGGCCTAAGGACTGAATCTAGTACGGCTCTGTCTTGATCTACCGAATACAATCTATATTTTTGTACAAATAGTAGTAGTAACAGGTGATTATTCTGCATAGAATAAGATACTTATGATCTTAGCATAGTGAGGATGGGATAGGTTGATAACAGAGCCTGGGAAGTGGGGAAGTTGCAGTGCAAAGAGGTTCTGACACAGTGCAAAGGTGGCCCTGGAGACACATGGTAACACTAGAGACCCCAGGACTATAGACAACTCATGAGAGATAGTTACTAATCGCAAAAGATAAGCAGGCGTGGGAGCTGGGCAAAACAGCTTTTAGGGACAACAAAGAGCAGTATACAGTGTCCAGCAAGACATTCAATATGTGGAATGTTGTCATGGAACCACAGAACCATGAAGAAAGAGCAAAGCATAAAGAAAGATAGAAAACATAACCAATAGTCCTAAATGGATCCAAGAAAGAGGAAGCAGAAATCATGTTTCTGCTACCACAGAGGAAAAAGAAACCCCAGCCATCACTATCATAGTCCTCCCTCTGATGGTCCTAGGATGCTGATGGCTTGCTCTCAAGCTCTTCCTGTCCCCAGATTTAAACCAATTATTTTAGGACTCAGAAGGGGAATGAGAGGCCATAACACCAAAGAACTAGGTGAATATAGAGAATTGTCTGGATAACAGTATAAACTGTATTATTATTAAGATTTTTCTTCCATAAAATAATCTTTCTCTTTCTTTTCCTTCCTCCCTTCCTGCCTTCCTCCCTTCCTCTCTCTCTTTCTCTCTTTTCTGAAATAATCATATCTGGACAAGTTATAATTCTTTAATTAGGTACTATTTCAATTATACTAGCAAAAGATTCTTGATTATGCTCATTAGGAGCTGCAACACCTCCCTGTATTCTTGTTACAGCCTATCTTTATATGAGATGATCTACAATACAATACATGTTGTAATAAATAAAAAGTAGCTCAAGTTGTTATTTACTTGTAACGATGCTGTCAAGAAGGAAGTGATGTAATCTTTGTCTATTCAGTAGCACCTGCAGCATTGACTTCCAAGCAAAAGTTAGAGCACATGAATTCTAGATGTTAATGGTTATTGGCAAGTGTTTGCCTGTGTGGAAAAAAACTAATAAACTCTAAGTTTCTTTCTGTATTCAGACTTTTCTACACACCTATTGCACTGGAGCTGCATCTTGATGGATATAATGCTGCTAGATAAACAGCAGCATTAAACGAATTAACAGGACATAGCATAGGTGTATTACATAGGGTTAACCCAGCTTAACATATCATTTTATTCATTAATTTACTGGAATGTGCCAAAACATATCTGCCGGGCAGTGGTAAACTGATCTCTAGTCCAATTTCCTTTTGATGTATTAGAGATACCTCACAATCTGTGAAGCTCAGTTTAGGAGGAATTACAGCAAGGGAAGTAAAGTAATGCACTGACTGAAAGCGTTACTGTTGAAGTCTACATACACAAACTTTGATCATTCTGTGGCAAAAACTAAAAATCTGGTGAGGAGACTAAATAAAATGTTTCAGTGAAATCGGATGAATACTCAGGGCTTATTCTACTGAGAACTGCAGTAATATGAGCAAACTATTATGATTTCAGAAAATCAAATCTGTTGCTTTCTGATAGACCTGTGTTTAAATTAGCCCTCAATCATTTTTCATTTTTAAATTGTGCAGTGAAGAATGTACCTGAAGTAATAGATACTGATATTATTAACCTATGTGATATTTCAACATGATCAAAATTCTTATATGTATATATGGCAACATGTATATACATGTGGAAAAAAATGTGTTTAATGATTTTGTTTCTACGGTATAAATCTGTTGAATGTTATAATAATTATGAGAGTAATTAAAACCTCTTCTTGTTTTTTACTTACTGGTAAGTTAAGCTGGTTTCACCTTAAACTGCAATATATATATATAAATATGATTTATATTTACATATGTAATTTCATCATTTTTTTTCTCCTACACTATGATTCAATCAGATTATTCTCCTGTTCAGTTTAACACCTGCAATTGAGACCACGCTGTTGGCATTCTACCAAGTTCAGAGGCTTGTGTCAAAAGAAAGCTAGTTATCAGCGTTACATCAGGGATGAAAAAAGACTTTGTGAAGGTATGGCTTATGTGGCTATACAGACAACTTAGGATAGCATGAATTTGATTTGTATACGTATGCCAATAGGAAAGCAGATTCGAACTGTGGGATTTTGTAGTGAAGCCTGTTACATAGGTAAGACCTTTATTCAAATAATGGCTTTTAATTCTATTTTGGCTTTCCTTACACAACTTGAAAACTTCCTACCAATAAAACCATTTTCTGCCTTAAGAACTGTTGCAAAAGAAACATGTTGGACCCCCATACTTCTCTTCTCGGGCCAATTATGTCTCTTTGGTTATGTAACTCCAGAGCTGCGAGGAAGCTCCCATTGCTCTGGAGAGCAAGAAAGATACGCAGTGCCTGTAATGGCCTAATAGAGACTGTCGTTTCACTCCTGGCTGTTTAAGGAGCCTTGTTCACTAACAGGCCACACGCGTAGCTGCTGCACACAAGCTGCTGGCTCTCCGCTGTGCAGTTGGCAGGCTCCTGGGAGGTCCTGCAGAATCCACGGCGCTGTATCCTAGACAATTATTATATAGCCTGCTGCTACAGCCTCTTCTGATACACCACAAGGTAATTTCTGCTAATGAATGTCAGGATTGTCGATGCTCTGCTGCTGAGCATTTTACAGGCCACATGTTGAGAATTCCAACAATTGGCATGCATTTGTCTCGCCTGTCAGCTAACACTGTTATTTTCTAACCTCTGCCTGAGCCACAATCTTTCCTCCTGAATAAATGCAAACCACAAGCTGCATTTAATCAGGTATATTGCTTACAGGGAGAACATCAAATTCCAGCCTAGGTACCATTCCATAGTATAACCGAATTTATTAAGTTAGGAGTCTTCATTAATTATCCTGGGGTAAAACAGGAGTCCTTTGACCCTCATGCAATGACATGACAGTGCTGCAGTTATTTGCTAAAATTTGAGAGATGTTTTATAATAAGAAATGCAGAAATAATTAGTTAATAATACTAATAATTAGCATTGTTCAGGTCACTTCTCTACAGCACAATTGCAGATTGGTAATTGACTTTTCCTGATAATTCTCTGGCATACCATTGCCATCTTGGTCTGTATAAAGAAACCCTTCAGTACAGAAGGATTTGTGAAATATTGAGTTTATAAGGGCATTTTCCCTCACAGGTTTTAGTCAAAATCTAATTCATTCTTCTGTGTCAATAGCTTTCACCTTGTGATCTTCAAGGGTTTGTGCACTAGCTCTTATGGGTATATGAAAAGCAATTTAAAAAAGTAAGCTTGTGTGCATGAGGCTTGGATTTGCTGTACACAGTCTATACCTTCATTGATTATTTTAAGACTTTTTTTTTTAAAAAAAAGGAAAAAGTTAAAGAACTAGCTTTCTTAAGAGGTGTGAAGATATGAGAAGTATGCAGATTAAAAATTTAGGAAGAGATTTCCAGTCAGCAACTTGCTGAGTTTGATACAGTTGGACTTGATGATCTTGAAGGTCATTTCCAACCATAATGATTCTACGATTCTATCCCCTCAAGAGTACAAGAACTACTATACAGTTGCTCAATAATAAAAGCAGAAATTATTTCTATTTTTATTCGAATAGATCTTAGGCTGACAAATAAATGATTTCTAATAGATGTGTAGTAGAAGATATTTCCCACTGTGAAGAACTAATGTCTCTGTCCCCTTAACCATGTAGTATTGGTTCAAGTAACCGTTCCATTGTGCTGCATACAGGCTATCAACATCTCAGAATTGCAGGAATAAGTTCTATTTTTAAACCGAGTGAAAGTAAGAAATAGTGTTTCAGTCTTACAGAGGAGACCAGGCATGATTAAATGACTTGCCAAAAATTCACTCTAGAGAACAGAGAACTGATCTGCAATGGTAAGTGCTTTTAATGCTAACATTATAAAAAATGCTGGGAGTGTCTTATATGAGATGTAACTGAAAATCTGTAACATTTACGATGTTTGACTGCATTAAACACTACCTGGTGTGGTCACAGTGTTGTTTTCTGATTTATATCACTCTAGGATCTGTTCTGAGATGTAGAAAACATTTAATAGAAACATTAGCTCGTAATATTTATCCCTCTTTTAAAGAAATGTATTATGAAGATTCTTTACTGAACTATTTAACTGTTTCTGAATAGTGTGGTGAGGTTATTTTTCACTTGATATTTGCAGAACTATGGCAGAAATGTAAAGTCTATGTGATGGAAAATTCAGTGATTTCTGCACTTGTCTTTTTCTGTCTCTTGGTAAAGGTAATGCTGATTCAATGCAAACATTTCATTTCAATAAACCTGTTTTATTTTTGATTTTTTTAAATTCATATTTTCTATAAATGAGAAGGTCTTAAACTAAAATGATTTTAAAACAACGTGTTATGAATTAAACAAAGAAGATCTAAACAAGTACGTTTTTCTGAATTAAATTTGTCAAAATCACTATATGCCTGCTGAATGTAATTTGATGAAATAATGTTTTCTAAGAAAAAAAGACAATCATTTGGAAAATGTTTGACCAGCTCTGATGATTTCCTCTGTGTACCTACTATGACACCAATGTAGTGAAGAGTGCTTTCCAGCTTTTCATACTATTCATCATGGCTTGTGTAAGAAATTATTAAAAGCTAAGGTAAAGCTAAAGCCAGTGCTGTAGAGATATTGCCCAATTAATATAATTATCATGTTTTCAAGGCTGCTCATTTTCATAGCTTCTGAGACTGCGAATCAGCCTCTGTTCTTGCTGTCATGCGTATCACTAGCAGATGTAGTGTTACTGCCATAGGCACAGTCCAGATAATCCTGATTTTGGAAAGCAAAGTATGCCATGTAATTATTTTGCAGTCTAACATAATGTAGTCTATTTGTGGAGCCAGAAATATCCAACTACATCCTATCTTGTGATGCTTTACAATAAAGTAAACATCTTGTGATGTTTTACAATAAAGTTGTCAGCCGGATAGCAGGGAAGCAGAGTGCCATGCACAGTGTATGCATGCTGGAGTCACAGCACATGACACAACCTATGGATACAGCATAGAGGAAAGAAACTGGCTCTTCAAGTAGACATATAGACTAAATTCAGAACTCCCTGGAGAATGACTCTTAATACCAATCTATATAATTTTCATGGTTATTGTCTCAATGAGCTTTGGCTTTTCTTCATGCTCTTTATCAAAACATTTTTATACTTTGTCTTACATATCATACTATAACTTCCAGCTGTAGCCCACTTTGCTGCTTCTGTTTTGCTTGTTTCCATTCTTCTCGCACGAGGTTAGTCTCTTCACCCCACTGCTCACCTGCAGTTTTGTATACTTCACATTTATATTTTTTTCAGGAAGATTCAATTGCCAACCAAAAAATCTGATGCGTATACCTATACTGAATGTATACCATTCCTTGTGTGTGGTCAATTCATATGTGGCTAATTCAGGTATCTTCAACAGACTTTACTGGGTTTTCAAGTCATACCTGTGTTTATGTTGGTGCAGAAATGTTACTTTCATGGCCCATATCTACACTCACCACATATCCTTCACTCTACTTCTCTTGATCCTCCCTTGGCATCAAGGATAAATAGCTAGTTGCTTAAGGCAAATTTTTGTTTTATTTTACTGCCAACCACACTTTGAAGTCCTGAGTGAGTAAAATCAAGATTGCAATTCTCACACAGGTGGTGGAGAGATTGCCAATAAATGACTGACAATATGATCATCTGAATCTTAACTATTTTCTTCATTTAAAATAAAAGAAGCTTAAAGTCTATTGAGCACTTTCTTCTTCTTCCTAATATTAGCAGCTGTCATGTTAGTTGCCTTCCTTGCAACCATGCCTTGCATGGTTGCTTTGCACCCATGGGTGGGAGGGAATAAGTTCAGGGAACAGTCTTTCTGAGATGTCATATGAACTCTGGAAAAAAAAGAGAATTTTTATTAGTTTCACATTTACCCAAATACCGGTTAGATACAAACTTTCTAGTTTTTAAAAAAATCTAACAGTAAAGTAACACTGATAATGGGACAGCAAGCTAGTGCTTCAGCCCGAAGGGGCTTTCTGAAACTATTTACATGAAGAATAAGACAGTATCAGGCCTTTTCTTATTAAAGAAAAAATAAATATCTATAGTATAAAACATCAATCCTCCATCTAAATGAGAGAAAGTCAGTGATTGTCTGCATAAAGTAACTTGCTATTCCAGTGCTATCAAATTTTATTTCAGATCTAGGGTTCAAGAAAAAAAAATGCTTTAAAAATTACATCTTGTTATTCGAAACTTTTCAAAAAAAACTAATTTCTCATTTCTTGTATGAATCACAATGAGCAAAGTGGTAGATTGCACATCACAAATAATACTAGGGTTCATATCTTATTACAGAACTACTTGAGCTAAGCTACTTTGGTTAATGGTATCATCTGGACTCTGATGTGATTAAGAAAATAGTAATCCATTCTTTCTCATTCATTACCTCACAGATAATAACCATGTATTTGATTACATTTGATTACATTACAAGCAACATACACAAACTTACTGTATAAAAAAACGACAGAAGCTTTTTGAATATAGTTGAGGCATGAAAGGAAATTCTGTTTAACAAAAACTAATTTATTCATAATTTTGGCATTTTCTGTCAAAAGAAAGAAAGAAAACTCATCTCCTGCCAATAAAATATGAGGTTTAATATTTAAAAAAGCAAAATAGTATAGAAACAGATGGCCTTCTTTGCCATTTATTAACATCTATCTTCTCCTGAGTGCAGCAGAGAAAGGTATCAGATTCCCTGGAAAATTTTCTGTTAGCTTGTGGCAAATAGAAAACATGCTGATGCACAAGAATTGTGTTGGCTTTATCTCCGCGGTTTTCTGAAATGTGTTTGGGTAGGTGCAGCAGTTTGTATCAGATTTTCTCAGCTTGTTATGGAAATTATTAACAGATTTCCCACAAAAGAGGAGGGAGAAAGTCCTGAGAGCTACACTTGGCCGTAGCTTCTTGATAAACAATTCCCTTGGTATTTACACATTCAAGACATCTGTCTCGCTTTGTGTGCAGATTTCAACACACCAATATCATGGTGCAATGTCAAGGGAAAAACAAAACAAAACGTGAGACTTTAGACAATAGGAAAAAATCTTGAAAAATGTTAGGAAACTGCTGAAATTCTTTAATTTGTGGCAATATTTAAGAAGGTATTCAATTATACTCTGCACAATTCTGCAGAATTCTGTGTATACAAGTAACAGCAATAGTGGTTTTGTTGTCTGGTTTCGGTATCTCACTCTCTACTACTATTTAAGTATACTGCTAGTGTTCATGAGCATGGAGATTTTTTGAAGAGATTCGCAGAAATGCGAGTACTGTAACAGGTGGAATTCATGGTGTTTGTGCAGCTCGTGGGAGGATCTCAACAGGTGCGCATTCATTTCCCTCTTGGATGGATATTGCCATTGGTTGGTATCAAAAACTGTTGGTGCTTGTTTTTATCAATACCTGTTGATAGGCACTGATACCTATTCATCTCGACAGGCCTCTAAAACTTTTGCTATCATGCTGATTTACCTATTACAAAGGATCAAATTTTATGGATATTCATGCTTTCTGATATCAGGAGCCATAGATGCCTGTCAAACCAGACCTATCAATGGAGTCGAGAGCTACAGGGATGGAAATCCATCAATACCTATTGATATTGATCCCTGTCAGTAGGCATTGATGCTCTTGATCATGAAAGGTATCCATCACTTTAGCTCTTGGACCAATTTTCCTCTTGGTAGGAATCAAAGGAGTATAGCCAGCAATACCTCTCAACATTGAAGGGCAATAAGGATTGTCAACTTTTGAGACCCATTGATAGGGATTGGGAGCAATAGGGATTGATAGCTTTTGTTGCCCCTTACTATCAATCCATATCAATAGGCACTGATACATGTGGATGTGTTCAGGCATGTGAATTTTTGGCATGGGGCAGATATTGCCATGAGTAGACATGGATTCCTGGAGCTGTAGAAGGAAATGGATGCCTGTTGGATTCCGTAACTACTGACAGGGATCTATATCAAGAGAGATCGATGCCTATCAATGTGGATTCCTATCCATAGACGCTGATCACAGCGGATGTCAAGAAGGAGGTATAGTTTTGTTTTTGGGCCAGTGTTACTGCTGGCTGGTACCAAGGATTAGCAGCATTGACCACTGTCGGTCTGGAGGGGCCTTAAAGAGTATTTATTTCCACAGATATCGCCAGCGAGCCTTATCCCTAGATGATGATCCCCATCAGTACGGATTGATAGCTTATCAATTTCCATACATAGCAGCAGGGATCAAGAGCAATAGATTTTATTGCCTCTCAGTATAGATTAGTATTGATAGGCATCGATATATATGGATCTGGACAGGCATCTCAATTTCTTGTTTTGGGATGTATTTATTTATTTATTTGTTATTTAACATTTTTTAATATAAAGACTCTGTTATGTACTCCATGTGTTTGATTAGAAATGAGACTTAGAAAGATTTTCTTATTTGAGTAAGATTTTTACATTAGTTTAAGACCTTTCTCAATTTGCCTTTTAATGAATTATTTTAGCAGGGATTCCATGGCTATAGTTATGATTTATGTATGAAGGAACATTGTAGCATGCATTTTGTAGAAAATGTAGCTCCATCTCTTTTATTCATCATTCATATTTGCATTATTTATTACATTTATCATTATAGTATCTAAATATTGCTTAAGGATTGAAAATACAAGTTATATCAAGTCCTAGAGTATTTTATCCATGCAGAGTTTAGCATCTCAGCAAGATAGCCAACTAAAATGGGGAAGTTTTAAGAGTTCATTTAGTCATCCTCCTATCAGAAGTAGAATCCTTAAAATGGATTTGACAAGTATTAGGAGCTTGTGTAGTTGTAGAGCCCATGTGTAATGTACTTGCTTGTATCTTCTTGTAATAATAAGAATAGTAAGAAATTCCAAATGGGATTTTTTTGTTGCTTACAAATGCTTTTGACTGAAAAATATACCATTAGGTAAAACATATACTGCTGTAAACTAGAAATGTTTATTATGGTTGCAGAAAAAAAAATGCATTACAAATCTCACCAATATAAACAACTTTAGATTCATTTTTTTATGAGTTTTACATGAGAGATATCCAGAATTGTTTATGAACCACACATAAATTCTTGTTTAGACTTAGGCAGAGAGAGCTCTTAGGAGCTGAATACAGTTGTTCTAATGTTCTTGTTCTTTATTAAAAGGGTTCAGGGGAGACTGAAGGGAGCTTCAGAGAGAAGCTCACTAGGTTTTAAAAAAGAGTAGTCTTACATCTCACATTTCTTCTGTCTTTCTTGGGTTTCATTGCAGACATGCCTGTTTTCATCTAGCTCCTTGTCTCTCTGGTATTCTCATTTGGTATCTCCGGTGACTGGAGATGCATATGCAGCTGTGCTGCAGACCACCCCATCTTACCTTCAAAGTGTTACATGTGCATGTCTGCAGGAAAAGTTGTTACAGAATGGTTAAGGTCGGAAGAGACCTCTAGAGATCATCTAGTCCAACCCCCCTTCTCAAGCAGGGACCTCTAGAGACAGAGACAGGGACATCTGGCACAGGATCACAGTCAGGGAGGTTTTGAAGATCTCCAGAGAAGGAGACTCCACAACCTCCCTGGGCAGCCTGTTCCAGGGCTCTGTCACCCTCACAGTAAAGAAGTTCTTCCTCACATGGAGATGGAACTGCCTGTGTTTTCATTTGTACCCATTACGCCTTGTCCTATCACTGGCCACCACTGAGAAGAGTTCCCTCTTCTCAGAGGGAATCCTCCCTACATTCACCCCTCAGGTACTTGTACATATTGATCAGATCTTCTCTAGAATAAACAGGCCCAGCTCGCTTGGTCTTTCCTCATGAGAGAGACTCTCCAGTCCCTTAATCACCTTTGTCGCTCTACACTGGAGCCTCTCTCCATGCCCCTCTTGTACTGGGGAGCCCAGAACTGCACCCAATACTCCAGATGCGGCCTCACCAGAGCTGAGTAGAGGGGCAGGATCGCCTCCCTCGACCTGCTGGCAACATTCCTCCGGATGCAGGCCAGGATCCCATTGGCCTTCTAGGCCACGAGGGCACATTGCTGCCTCATGGTTAACTTGTTGTCAATCACTCTCTACAATGCTGCTTTCCAGCAGGGCAACCCCTAATCTGTACTGATGCCTGAGGTTATTCTTCCCCAGGTGCAGGATCCTGCACTTGTCCTTGTTGAACCTCATAAGGTTCCTCTCAGCCCAACTTTCTATCCTGTCTAGGTCTCTCTGAATGACAGCACAGCCCTCAGGAGTGTTGCCCACTCCACCCAGTTTGGTATTGTCCGCAAACTTGCTCAGGGTGCAGTATGGGTCCTCGTCCAAGAAATTGATGAGGTTGAACAGTATCAGGCCCAGTACTGACCCTTGCGGGACACCACTGGCCACAGGCCTCCAACTACATTCAGCCCTATTTACCACGACCCTTTGAGCTCTGCCATCCAGCCAGTTCTCAATCCACCTCACTGTCCAGTTGTGATAGCACTGAACCCCGAAGGAATTTTTTCGTTGGGATTATGTGGCAGTAATTGCCAATCCTTAATTCTTGTGACTATTTTAAAAAGAATGATTGATGGTAAGCTCAGAGTTAGGCAGAACATATTATGTATGTCATTTCAACAATATCATACATGGATATTTTGGGGTTTTTTTTTTTGCTCAAAGGTCACTCTAGTAGCACATCTGCTTTGGCTGATGAACAGAGTTCAGCTAACAAACCATAACAGGATTTGACAACAGTTAGAATACTGACTGGGAAGGACAAATAATTTTTCTAGAAACAACCTATTGTTACTACGAGACTGATACTATCAACTGAACAGTCTAAAAGATGAAAAGGTGGGTCGAAAGCAGGGTGATCTATTGCAGTTTTCAGCATTTCTTAAAAGACTGAGTGAATCCATATGGGCACTCGAGTTTGAATCTGTTAAAGTAAATCTACCCACTGCAGTGTTCATGTTGTGGAAGAGTATCCCAGAGCATGAAAGCCTGAACTCTGTTTCTTTCAGATGAAACCACAGCAGCGATGTGTCTGCTATCTTCCAGCTACTACTAGACATGCAGCCCACAAAGCCAGAATAGGATTAGGTTGAAATAAAACCTCTTGAAATACAAATAATAATGAAGATTTTTTGATCCTCAGATCTGCTTCTTTTGAGCAGCATTACTTATGAATATAAACATAGTGACTTTTTCTCGGTGTAGGATAGTGTACAGTCTATTTCCGTGTATGCTCAGTATGTGTATGTTTAACAACTGGCAGAACTGGCTGCTGTAGGTAATTGAAAATCTGACAGAACTGCATGGACACTACAATAACCTTTCCCTAGGACTTAGAGAATATTCTCTTAATTGGTCTGGTAGCTGAACTAGTAGCGAGTGATGCAAGAATTTCTCTGAACTCCTAGGAATCTGCTTGTGACAGTCCCCCAGACTGCACATAACTTTGCAAGCACCTTTTTCCCAAAAGATCCTTTTCTACAATTTTACCTTCAGTTCAACAACTTTCAGTGTATGTCTGTCTGGGTTGTATTATCCCCTGCATAGTCCCTTCAGGGTTCTTAAGAAAATCTGTCCCTTTCTATCATATAGGACCTGACTGAGGATTGGCTCTTAGAAAGCTCCTCAACTTATACTGCATTCATGACACCCGTGTGTTAACCAGTGCTCACTGTGCCTGTGCTTGAGTACAGCATGAACATCAGTTGTCACAGCAGTTTCCAGACTTCATCAGGGAATTTCTTCCATATGCTTCTTCTGTAGGGATCATCTTCCTTTAGGGAACTTTTGGCAGCTTGCTGCTGCTGGTGAGGATTGTCTTCTGGAAGCTTCTGCTTCTGTCAGCTCTGAGATTCAGCTTATGTTGCCAATTCCCTGATTTAGGTGTCTACAACTCTCATTTCCAACTGGTTGCTGCTCAGGCACTGTCAATCGGGTACCTGTATAGCTGGTTTATAGGGAGCAGTTATATAACCAGTGAGCAGGAGTGAAGAACCTGGAGCACAGCGGTTGCTGCAGTTGTTATTGCAGAGGGACTTCAAATCTCTGCTGAAGGCTATGGGGGACTGCTTGAGCCTGCTCAATGATGGTATCAGGGTACAGTCTCCAGGACTAGCTGGAATGGTTCTTGGCATGTCTGATGCCTTGACTCATTGGAATCTCTGCGGGGAGGATGCCAGTGCTCAAGTTTTCAACTGCAAGGAATGCTAGGTGCTTCTCCCTGAGATAAGGTGGTGTTCTTATCTTTGTGAGGTGGACTCCAGCTAAGACAGGGACTTGCTGGGTGAAGGAGTTGTGGGAAGAGGTGAGCAGGCTGAATAGCCACCACAAAGGTGGTTGAACGGAAGGTTGAGAGGGTCTTTACAGAGACACTGCAGAAACTAGACCTGAATCCCCATGAGGGAAAGAAGGAAGGACACCTAGTGTGTAGGCTCACAGGAGGGATGGATGAACTGCCGCGATGAGGGGGGCTGGAAAGTGATTATTTCTGGCAGCAGGAAGAAGGTTCCTCCGCTGCCTGCGTGGCTGCAAGTATAGAACAGGCATGGCACAGTAACATGGTGAACAGGGGCAAGACCGGTCAGGATAGGCATCAGAGCTACCAGAGCCTGATCCACAGGATGTGCATGAAAAGGAAGAAGTGGGTGATAGATATCATGGACACGCTTCTGTGCAGGATGGATAAACACATCTGCTGACCTGACTTGGTGTCCCATGAGATTTGTTGCCTGACAGCAGGAGGTTGAAGAGAGACTGCAAGGGCTTATTTGGACTACTAATCCTGCTCATTCATGTGGGCTTCAATGGTACTTCTGTTGGACAGAAAGCCTCAAAAGCACAGACCTGATACTTATGGGGGAACTTAGACTCCCTGACCTTAGCCTCTTCTGGAAAGCCAATAGGACTGGGCACAAGCAATTGAGGACACTTTGGAGTTGTGTTGAGGGTACAGATGGTCAGTGAGCCAAGCAGGAGAAATGCCCTGCTGGAGGTATTACTCACAGAAAATAAGGTCACAGGTGAAGGTCAAAGGCTGCTTTGGCAGCAGGGACTATGAGACTATGGAGCTCAAAATCCTGAGACAGGTGAGCGAGACAAATAATTGAATCACATCCTAGACTTCAGGGAAGCAAGTGCCCATGTGCTGAAGGGCACCACTTGGCAGGATATCTGACAACCTCCGCAAAGCAGAAGTTCATTCCAGAGTACAAGCATGACAGAAAGCTGGTATAGATTAATACGTAATACCTAAACAAGCTCCAGCACAGAAAGGAGATACAGAGAAGATGAAAGAGAGACAAGTTTTGCAGGAAGAATACAGAGACACTACCTGAGTATGTAGGCATGTGGTTCAAAAAAAAAAAAACCCTCAAAACCTCACTCATTCCTGTTCTGAGCTGTGCCACAGGTGAGCCTGTATTTAGCCTCACTCTTAGCTAGGCTGGCTAGTTTTCCTGGATGAACCCCAGCCCCAGGCATATGCTGTAGGTAGTGTCATCTGTAGTCTTGTTATAGGTGTTGTGTCTCTCATCTGTCCTCACCTCCTGCTATTTCTTTGTGGGTACCTTTGCAAATGGTGCATACTTTCTTTCTGTGGTAAGGTGATGAGCTGTGTGGTGGATAAATGGATACTATTTATCTTAGTTTCATTCAGTTTGTTAAGTACTCATTTTGCTACTGACTTTTGTCTATGACAAAAGAGTGTGTCACCTGCTTTTCTTGTAGCTATGAACAGTGTATGCGACAGGTTATGATTAAAAATGGCTGGTTAATGTTAATTCTTGAGGCATATTTATTAATTACAGAGAATATAATCAGACTGCAGTAGACGACCCTGGGTGTTAACGGGTGCTAGATGTATGTAAGAGCATACCTTTCTTTCTACAGTTTAAGATATAAGGTATACTGGTTTAGAAACACTTTTGAGGGTTGGTTTGTTCTGTTATCACTCTGTTCCTATTTTGGTGTGTGTTGGGTGGTGTTTTGCATTGATAGTCTGAAAGCGTAAGGATGACTGTGCTAAAAAAAAATCCAAGGGTTTTAGCCATATCCTTGACTCATCCTTTTTTCCTCATCTTTGCAGGAAGACCTTGGTAATGCTGTGGTAATGTCAGGGACAGCAGTGTAAGAAATGACATGATAGCAAGGCTTATCTGCCTGTTAATATCTGACATAATTTTAGACATGTGTATAATAGTAAATTAAAAATGTAAATTTTGCCTTAAAGCTTAAGCCAACATCATTCTTTGGAGGCAAATCATATTTTTCTGTGTTTGTTTAGGTCCAGAAAAGGCCAGTATCACTAATCCCTCATTCCGTGTGCCTTAGGGTGTCCTTTGCATATGTATATTTTGTACTTTAAAAAGTTTTCATGAAATTCCTGTACTTCTCAGCACTTTCTATTAGCAATAGGCAATAAAGGTTTGCATCATTTCTAAAAAATAAAGATTCAGTTATTTTATGTGTTAATGCTATCTGTATCAGAGTATTAAAAGAAAAGAAATGCAATATGTGACTTATCTAGCACAGTAACAGCACACACTTCTTTCATTTGCCTGCTGGCTCTCTTCATTATTAGAAGCTGTCATAGCAGTGATAAAGGCTAGTAGCCTGCTGTCTAGCTGTTGCTGCCATACTTGATATTCTTTCTTGTCGTCTTGTTTGTAATACATGTTGTAGGTATGTATTTTTAACTTCCATGATAAGCTAATATGTAAAGAAGGCTCTGTCAACTTCCGTGGGGGAACTCTACTTTACACCAGCTGAGTTTTCTCTTGATATTTGGTCGCATATACACACTGGTGGCATTAAATTAAATATATCTAGGCTTGTAGTTTTGCTTGCATGCCAAACTACATGGATCCTGTCTGTGCCATGGGGTAAAGAAGAAATTTTTCAAAGACATGCTAATAATAAGATCCATGTAACTCGTAAGATCATGTTTTTTGTACTACCAAGTTTTATGGTCACATAATACATAGTTTAATGGTATTTCCTTATCCCTGTGCCACCTTCTTTGTGCAGATATGATTACCTATGCATATGAGACTGAGTTTTTGTTTTCCAGGCAGAATCTGCATCTTCCATGCATGTACTTTCTCTGAAAATCAAACCAAATGCTTACAAGATGCTGTGGTACTAATACTATGCTAATCTTGTTATTCTCTACATATTTGATCTGAGGTGGTAGCACTAATATTTTCAGCTAATGTATAGCTTGTTATTTCTCTAAATTGAATAGCTTAAATAGAAGTTATCGGGTATTTTAAATTTATTCGGACTAGGTCCTCTGAACGATCACTGTGATATCAAATTTAGGAAATAACTAAGCACTTGCTCCCCGCTCCCCTCCAAAAAACCCACAAAAATAATTAAAATTAAAAAATAAAGAATACAGAAATCCTTCCAAGGAGTTTGGCTTATAAAGTCAACCAAAGAGTCAATTGTTCTTGTCTGAGGCAGTAACGTTGGACACTATTTTTTTCCATGTGAATAGAAATCTTGTGTTGGTGCCTCAAAGTTAGATCTGTGATCACAGGATTTCTTTATTCATAGATAGATGAAAGATCTTAAATTTGTTGATGAAAGTCTGAACTGCCTGGTTCTAAATGCTAGAACTAGATACCATCTAATAGTATCTAGAATACTGTATAGAGTGTTAGATATTAGATCTATTAGATGGTAGAGTATCTATTAGATTCTGAGATACTGTACTCTCATCTCCATAGTTTATAGCAGAGACTTGCATGCTGGCTCGCTGGACCTTTTTTTGTTTTGTTTTGTTTTGTTTATGTATTGACATGAAATTAAGATGACTATAATATATCGTACATTTTTCCTGGCATCCTTTCTCTTGAATTTGTTCCTTCTTACCTATATGAGACAGTGGCTATATGGCAATCCATTGAACTTCTTGGCAACAACCAACTATCATATACAAAGTACTTAACACTAAATGTGTTCTCGTGGATATGAATACCTCCACAAGAATAATCGGAATTCAATACAAAAAGAGGGGACTTTGTATAGGGACTGTTCTCAGCCACATCAGTCCTCTAAATTCTTATTATGTTATTCTGCAAGGCTAAATGCTGTGGAGGAGAGGAGAGGAGAGGAGAGGAGAGGAGAGGAGAGGAAGGGATTTTTGAGAAGTAGCGTATGGTTCTCCAGAAAAATATGCTCATTTCCTGAATACTTTCATGACCCGATTTAGAATAGTTACCCTAGTTTGAGTCATCCCAAATCAGACCAAGGAAACTTTTTTTACTTCCCACAGGAAGGAGCTCTGTGAGCTCTGCTTTCCCACCTCAAAGATTTCCCACTTCTTAATTGGTACAAAACCACAGTAACACAGGACTTACGTATCTGCAGTAATGTAAGGCCTGTTGAGTCTGCTTATGTTCCTGAAAACTGGAAATATTCTCAAAAACAGAAAAGTAGGATTTAAAAAGATCCTCTGTCTGAGTTAACAATGTTATGCCTGTATAGCTATTCACCATACTTAACTAAAATGATGGCTACATAGACAGATGCCCAAGATGTGATATTGTGTGAATATACTCATGGACTCTGGTTTGCATCACAGGGAGTAATCAGGAACCTCTCTGAAAGCAGCTCCAGTCACAGAATGGTAACTTATTGTTGTAGGACTGTATTAGTAACTGCATCTACAATTTTGAGGTTATTTTTTTCATAAAACTAAGCAAACACAAGGGATAGAATGTAAGGATAAGGTTGTCATTAGAACACACAGGATACCAAAGTGGACACTGAAATTGGGCACCAATAGCATGTTTAAGTTAGAAAATTAAGTTTTCTCGAATAGAAAAATAGAGAATAGAGAGGACCTTAAAAAAAATCTTATTGCTTTCTTATGGAGCACAGTGGATTTTATGATCTGATGCCCATTATAACAAGAGACTGGACTTGAGGACTAAAAAAGTCACTCTCCTCCAAATCTTAAAATGAGTTCTTACACTGGCTTTATAAAAGATCATGAAACTATGTTCTTTAAAAGTGTATTTTGTGTGGAAAGCTATTTTGAAAGAATATTAGATAAATTAGGTTCCAGTGCATCTATATTTTACTATTACAGTGTGAGTTTAGTTCAAAGTTAGCATTATAATAGCCTGTATTTCCTCAAAAAGAAGATTTAGTCTCAATAGCTATAGGAGGTCCATGTTTTCCAGTAAGTTTTTTCTTCCTCTTTCTCTGTCCTCGTAGCAACCCTTTAATCGTGTATACATCATGATGCATAAAAAAAGGAATTATTAGATGCATTAAACCTTGCAGTATAAATAGCACAATATAAAATGAAGATAACCCTCTGGAGGGATTCATATCCCCAAGCTTTCTAATTACCCTAACTATGAAGACATCTCCTTCAGCAGCTTTCACTGGCTTAAAGAGGTCATGGGGGAATTAGCTGGTGCTATTTTTAAAACTCAGCAATTACAACCTCCTTCTACATAATCATGAATTACATCAGCATTCTGCCCACTCCATACACAAGAGCATGTTCCAACCTAGATGATATAATAGATAGTAATAAAAAACTTCAAATCAAAAGGATCCAAAAGAGCTTGAAGCTACGACTACTTATAAAACATTACATTTCTATCTCTAACAGACTTGCTGTACACGGATTTCTAATTTGACTTTTAAAAAAATATTTTTGATTTAATTTCATATAAATTAATACCACAATAAACTGCTACAAAAGATGTCATCACTTGGAATATTACTGAGTGGTTGATTTCAAAGATTTCTGGTGAAGATTGTGTTTTCTTTTTTCCAAGTTCTTTGAAAGGTGTATGCTTTCTAATTGAGTTTGGCAATTTATTGCCATGCTTTCTTTGTTCTGTTGGTAATTCATGTTATGATTATCTCATCACATAATGACCTATAAAAATAGCTCTAAGAGTTGTGTTAAAGTAGCATGATAATATAGATGAAAGTGACAGTCTTGGAGTGCATCTGAGATTTATTCGTTGTTTAAAAATGTCACTGCTATTCTTCCTAGCCTTATTTAAAGAATATAATTGAGGAGGTGGAGGAGAAGGGACCCAAACCCTGCTTATGTTATATTCAAAGCTGTTGTGCTATTCTGACTGTTCTTTCAGTATATTGAATTTTTATTTGTAATATATTTATGAACAGAGTGCTTGTTGTGTATGTTTGCAGTTCACTAAACAAATATATGTCTTTAAGATTTTTGTTCTTTTAACAACTTCACTGGATTCAATTACTTGTAAGGGTAGTTCAAAGTGACCATAAATGTTAAACAATTTAGCATCCATACATAGCAAATACATAATGGAAATTCACACTTCAAACATATAGACTGAGCATTAAGCACACGCCAAAACTATGAACTTAGGATAAGACTCTTACTAGAATCACCTCCCTTCACTTGCTGGCAACACTCTTCCTAATGCACCCCAGGATACCATTGGCCTTCTTGGCCCCATGCTTGCTCATGGACAAATGTGTTGTCCACCAGGACTCCCAGGTCTGTCTCTGCAGAGCTGTTCTGCAGCAGGTCAGTGCCCAACCTATACTGGTACTTAAGGTTATTCCTCTCCATGTCTTGGGGAACTTCCCTTTGTTGAATTCTATGAGGTTCACTGTCCATATCTCCAGCCTGTGCAGGTCTCTCTGTGTTCTGTCATACAGCCCAGGGGGAGTCCCAGTTTGTATAATCAGTAAACTTGCTGAGAGTGCACTCTGTCCCTTCATCTGTGTGATTGATAAGGTACTGACCTCAGCAGGACACTGCTGGCCACAGGCCTGCAACTACATTCTGTGCCACTGATCACAACCCTCTCAGCTCTGCCATTCAACGAGCTCTCAATTCACCTCACTGTCCACTTCTCTATCCTGCACTTTCTGAACTTGTCTATGAGGAGACGGTGTCAAAGCTTTGCTGAAGTTAAACTAGACAACAGCCACTGCTCTCTCCTCATATAGCCAGTGAGTCATGCCATCATGGAAGGCTCTCAGAGTGGTTAAGCCTGATTTCTCCTTGGTGAAAAAATGCTGGATACCCTGATCACTTTCTTGGTCTACACATTCATAGAGATGACATTAGGATGAGTTTTTTGCATGACGTCCTGAAGAGCACTTCTTCTGAGCATTAAGCTCAGGCTCATTTTATGCCACCTGTGTCATGAAGTTGTTGTCTGTGTTTTCCAGGAACCTGATGGTCTGTTTGTGCCTTATTCTGTTGTCTCTCCAGGTATTAGGGTTGTTAAGGTCGCTCATCAGTACCAGGTCCTCCAGCTGTCTGTGGAAAGCCTTATCTGCTTCTTCCTGAGCAGGTGGCCTGTAGCAAACACCCACAATAGTGTCACCTGTGTTAGTCTGCCCCTCAGTCTGTACCCACAAGGTGTCAGGCAGCCCCCTAGGTACAGCTCTTGGCACAGCCCCTTATGTTCCAGCTGCTCTGTTGGACAAAGGAAACTCCTCCTTACCTTCCCAGCCTGCCCTTCCTAAAGTACCTGTATCTTTCCACTGCAGTAATTTATGTGTCAATTATTTGCACAGAGTATAGCAAAAAAATGTGACTGCTGTTGATACTTAAGAGGGTAACATTTTCCTTCTGCTCTCCTATACTGAGGATCCCAGTCCTTCAACTAGGTAACTGCCTTACTTCATCCTTCTACTAATGGGCAATTCCTGAGCACCTGAGACTCTTTTGTAGTGCTCCCCTGTTTTTTTTTCTTTTATTTTTCTTTTTTTTTCCTCCCTTCACTTAAAAAGAACAAGCAACTGACTATTCAAGATTTTTCTTGAATAAGCTCCATCCTATGCTTCTGCTCAACCATTTTGTTCAATGGAGTTTTAGTAAGCTATCAGACTTCTTCCTGTTAAGGAATTTTACCAAGCTCTTCCAAATATTATTCTCTTACAGCTCCAGGTTTCAGAAAAGCAGATTTGTTTGAGTTGTAAAAACTGAAAAATCATTTATCCTTT
Organism: Tinamus guttatus; assembly: GCF_000705375.1. The sequence continues at coordinate 170,352 of NW_010586498.1, forward strand.
CTGAAATTAACTGGGAATCTGGAAAAAAAAATAGGCAGGCTAGAAATCAAACTGAGTTCACAAAAAACATATAAATGATTTCCTTTATTTTGATGTATCTCAAACTATTTTGAATAAAAGATATGTATCACACAGGTAGTTGCAAGATAAAGCATATATATACAAAGAAGTCAATGTAAGAGTATATTGGAATGCTTTCTAGGAATTGAGTTAAAAATAAAAACCCAAGATGAAACATACTAAAAAGTATTTTTCAAAAACTGAGCCTGTATGACAATAAGAATAAGTTCGTCAGCCCGTTCAGTTTCTTCTTAAATCATCCTTACAATCATGAGGCCTACTTTCCCGTACAGATATGCTGATTATTGCAGCCAGATTTTCTCAGTTCTACAATAAAATTTATTTCTGTCTAGCATGCAAATGTGCAAAAAGCATTCTAATTAAATATATAATCAAATAATAACTAAACTACTTTATAGGAGTACCAATAGTTGAATGTATTTAAATATAACTTTGTATCTGAAAAACAGATTATAAAGAATTTTACAGAAAGAAAATAGTAATTATTATTATTCCTGATAATAAGACCAGGGATAATAACTATGGATCAAACTTATTACCATTGTCTCATGGTTTCAAGGTGTTCAGGTGGTCAAACAGGTTACTTTTCATTTTCAGAGCACTTTATGAATTTTACTTTCAGGAGTGCCTGCATCTTTCTTTAATGGAAGTGCCCAGTAATTTTTACTCTTTGGAATTCTTTCCCAGCTTGGGATGTGAGCCAGATGCTAGGCTCTATGAGTGCAGCTTATTTCATCTGCTGCAGGATTTAACCCATGGCTTTTGGGCAAATTGGCTTGTCAGCACTACACAGGGTTAGATTCTGCCAGGATTAATGCTAATTAGCATTTGATTCTGGGTCTTCTCTAGACCTCAGGTTATACCTGATGGGCCTAGAAGATTTCTATTGTATGTGAGCAAAATTTTTGTCTCTGTTAATATTAGGCACAGTGAACTAAAAATAAAATGAGGACATTATTATACAGTCCACCAGTGTGATCTGGCAAAGTGGGTTTATACAGTGGGTTTATACTGAAGATAGGCATATACATTACTTTCTCACTTGCAGCATAATATGATGCCTATGGGAATGTTTGAAGTTGCAAAACCTGCTGGGATGGTACAGGAAGACCATGTGGTTCCAGCAAGTCAATCATCTGTGGTGTATTGTATATATTAAGTTCATGGAGTCCCTGGACCACATTACTTTCAATATATCAACTCAAATATTACTACAAATGATGACTAATGTTCATTCATACCGACTAATCAGGGAACCAGGACTAAAGCATGCAAAGAAGATCTTATCAAATGACTTTGTTTTGTAGAATGTCAGCGGATTTATATTGTGTTAGAAAGTTGATGGACATATGAACATATGTGTATATATATATACCCACACACATATATACATATATATATTCATATGTTCATATATATATATATATATATGGATAGATCTGTATATATATATCAATATAGCAACACTTCTCATGGTTAGAGTCACTTGAGCTAACAGGAAGAAAAGTAATTATCTGAAACACCCAAATTAGTATATGTCCAATTTATCTTGCAAAATCACATTTTTTGCTGTTTTTGTTACCTTTGAACTGTTTTCTTTGGACTGAACTGGAAACATTCAAGCACATTAAAAGCCTATATATCCTGAAGGACATGCCATGACTAAGAAATGCTATTCCAAATACCTTCTTTTTATTACTATTGTAGCCACAGAAGGTTTTAGAAAGAGCTTTTTAAATAACTTTGTCAATTATTTATCTGTTTAGTACAGGCAGTCCTACTAAAGCTCAGTAAAATGGAAAATGGCATAGACTCACCCTCAGTGTTAGAAGAGTAGACAAGCTACCTTTCCCTGCAAAAGGAGGAAATAACTGTCATATCCCTACCCTTATATTATGAACAACCAAAACTTCTTTAGGTCACACCCTAGATGAGTAGGAGAGAACCTAAAATTTGAAGAGTCAAGTTTCTTTGATTTATTTTCCTTTCTGAAGCATGATCCTTAGTATCAGTCAGGGAGGCATGAGTTGGTCATTTCTACTACAAGAGAAAGAAATAGTGGAAATCACTAGACACTTTGCTTGAAGTTTACTAGGTAGTAATTCTTGAGACAATACAGTTTTCTGAAACAACACGGTGAGAGTCACTATATGCAGAGGGGCTATGTGTCTGCCTGTGCCAGATCCTATTATTGTGTTCCTAATGGAGTCAACTGTATTTTATCCAAGCATTGGCTTTGGTTCTTTGTGAATGTCTAATGCTAACTGTTAGCTGTGCAATATATGGCATACTTTTCGCTTGTTCTGGTTACACAGAGGTAGACAAAAACATTTGGTTGAAAACAGAGTTCTAACAGATGGCTCTTGGCCAGTAGATCAATAGAGAGCATTTCTCTAAGATTATTCTCTGCTGTTTTTGGTATGGGCAATGTAGGAGTTTCCTAATACTCTGAGATGTGCTTATTTTCTTTATTTGAAGAATTGAATTGCTCATAGGATGCATAGATTAGGGCTAATTGGTTTCAGCTTAGCATGTGTTGGAGGATGGGCTGGCCAGTGTTTGGGTTGTGAATTTCTGATAAGTATTTACAAGTTACACTCTAATTTGGTATCCCATGGTAGATCATGCAAGCAGTGTGTAAATGAGAGATTTCATATCCTATATGACATAAAGAGTACTTCTGAACTTGAAAATTTATTACTAATGACAAGAATATATTTTTCTTCACAGGAAGTGACAAGTGACAGAATATATGTAATATGTAGTACATTAAAACAGCAGAACATGGCCATCACAGCCCTAAAGAAGTGAAACAATAGCAACCTCAGAGATGCATAAAAATCATGTCCTAAGAAGTAGTACTAAAGCTTATTGTAGCTGATTACTCTCCAATGTGTTACCATTTAAGCACGCTAGCAGAAGTATCCATGGCAGTTCTGAAGTTGAGTTCCTGAGAAATAAAAATTTAAAAAATGCTTTCACAAATTCATTATTTTGCTTGAATACCAGCCACTTGAATTGGACCATGTAAAGTGAAAAAATACAAATGAGACAATTAACCAATCCTTATAGTACTTATTCTAGTTTGCAAATATATATATATGTAAGTGGATCTATAACATAAAACCTGATAATTATTTGTGAAGGATGTATCATATAATGACTAAAGGATTTGTTCTGGGGGGGGCAGAAAGTTTTTATACATAGTAGAGCAGATCAAAATTCTTTCAATCAAGACAAGACAGAATTTTGATCCAGTGGAAATATGTTTTATGTTCTGAACTGTCTTCCTATTCTGGGGACAGGGGCTACATTTTTTTGCCTTTCCTCCTTTCCCTTTCTGTGTTTGAAAAAAAAGGAGTATGGAAGGTGAAAGCAATAGATTGGGAAAGGTTGGAGGGGCTAGGTTTCTGGAAAAGCCCAGCAAACTGATTGTAATAGTTGACTAGAAAAAATGTCAAAGCACTTTAGATGCCTAAAAGCTCATGAATTTAAAAAAACAAAAAAAAGAAAGAGAAAACCTTTTTTCTTTCCTTTTCTTAAGCTGGATTTTACTTGACAGGAAGAAAAATAAGAGATATATGTTTATCTCTATATATAGATATAGAAATATATATATGTAAGAAATATATATTTAGCTACCCATTCAACTCTGAGTTTGTGATACTTGCTGATTGGCTGTCTGTCTACAGAAAAGCCAGGTGGATATAAAGTCTTTGAGTTGGGCTATTTCTGATATAAATGTGCATAGTTCCTCAAATGCTGGCATTTGAGAATGCTTCAGGGCTAAAACTAGAGAGGAAAGGCTTTTTTTAAGCTGGCTTTTTTGTTTTAAGCTTCTCAGGTCACGCCGTTGCTTGCTTGTTTGAGGCATTGACTATTGCAGCCTGTTTTCTAGCTTTCTGTTTTTGAGGGAATGTCAAAAACAGAAAGTGTAGGCCACCAAAAGTTACTTGGATGTGGAATATGTTTATGTATAGTTACGTATATATAAGAAAAATAATATATTATGTAAACCTCGTTTATTATGTGTTATATTTATTATTTCTTTTTAGGCAGTTGGAAAAGAACTTCAGAAATACTGTTCATGTCTGTTTCAGAAAATATTCAAGTAGGTGGCTCTTTCTAAACAGCAGATTAGAGTTTTTCATTAAAGAACACTACCAGTCATAGCAGATGATAGAACTGAATTGTTCATGGAATGTTTATGCCATCATTGAAGATGAATTAATCTTTTCAATCTATGTTTTATTTTCTGTATCTCCATCTTTGTCAACTTAATGTGTGCATTCTGTTATTCACTTATGTGATAACAGAATAAGAGTATAATAAATTAAGTGAACATATAACCTTTAAGATTAGAATGAGTTTTGTCTTCACTCAAGCCATGGAAACCTACCATGAGAACATTTTAGAATTCTCTCTTTTGCTCTGAGAACAGTTCTTGCCTGTAGCA
>NW_010586498.1:174917-201409 GCF_000705375.1 Tinamus guttatus
TTTCTGTAAACATGTCATTTACTGTGAAACTTCTTTGAAAGCTCATAAATCACATCGAGTTGAAAGCTTGTATTTGAATCTTAAGGCAAATATTCTGTACTGTGCACTAAAATACAGTTATTAAGCAGAACGTGTCTTATATTTCTAATTAATATATAAATAATATTGAACATATCTTAAATATTTAAAACTAAAAATTGGTGCCACATCCAGTGTGTTCAGGTGTGTTTTTAGAAGTATTAGGAGTATATACATGCTAAGTGATAATGCACAGATGGAACGTTGGTATCTATCTTTTACAAGATCAGTTCCTTTATGTGATCCAGTAACTAAGGACTCTGAATTCCCAGAGTTATTCTGTCATATTATTTAATATGCAAGACACATGAGCTCATTAGTAGAGCTCAAACTCTATCAAATTACCTTTAGTAAACAACCTTAGAAAGATTCTTCGTCTTGTACTTTGAAGGCACGTCAGAAGGGAGGGGGAGAAGAACCCAAAGGTCTCAAAAGCTTTAGTTTTAATTAGTCCAAAGAGCAGCCTTCATGTTGAAATGTTATTGGCTATCATGGCAATCTTATTAAATAAATTACTTCAAGTTATTTCCCATGATGAGTTTCTGATAAAGCAGCATGTTAAATATCTGTTGCCCACTGCAACAAGTTCTTTTGTGACTAAACTGTAGGAGGAATAAAATAAGTTGCATTAACTTCCTATATTCAAATGGATATGAGACTTTTTGCAGAGCGGCCCTTCCCTATGGATTAGGGATCCATATGGCCCTATGGATTTTCCTATTTTTATTAATCATTAAAATACAATTTCTTTAATATTACACGCATAACTTCAGTGTATAATGTCACTGTATGGAAAACATGGCATAAGTGAGATCTACAAAGCTTTTTCATAGCTAGACTTTAGAGCAGCTTGCGTGACGTGACACACATTGAAGTCAGGCAACTCTTTGATGGTCCTAGGCTTCGTTTATTTGATGGTTTCAGGAAGACAAATACAAACCCCAGTGGTTTAGAAGGTTGTTCAGAAATTATTGGCATCACTGTTCTCTTTGACAAGTATCTTTTTAACTGCCTCTGTAACATTTTGGGTAACACAGAAATTTAAGATGACTTTTTTAGACCGTTTACCTAGAATCATGCTTTTCCTACTGAAATTACAAAACATACTCCTGCATCATACGATAGAGACTAGTATAGGAAGGAGTTTTCTGACATGAAGACCTGGCACGTGGCATCCTAAATTGTAGAATAGTACAATAGTACTAGTATTTTTGGTAGGGTTTTGTTGTTCTTGTTTGTTTGTTTGTTTGTTTTTAACGCAGCAAAGTATGCAACTGCATGGAAACAAACAAACAAACAAAAAGACTGTGCTGGTACCTGGGAGCTCATTTTTGCTAACCATGCCTGTTAACTGGAAAGCTAGACAGTAAAGAAACTTGTGGCCTTCTAAAGAATCAAGACCAATCTCACTGGATTCCCTCCAATGGAACCACTCTAAAATGATGTTACTTAATTTCTCTATACTTTCTATTTGTCAGCAAACTAGCGTGTAAAAGTGCCTTGAGAGAAATTTTATTTGTGCAAAGTATCAAAATCTAAGTGAAGTTTTGTAGCTTAATCCTCCTATTCCATTCTGTCTCTACTAAAGGTTCTAGAGAAGGAAAATGATTGCATCTTACTCCCTGCTGTCATTGTGACAGCTCGTGGTATGCTACATGACCTTCCCCATACTGTGCAAGGCTGAATGATTTTTACAGTGATTCTTCTGGACTAACCGCTTTCTGCAGGAAGGTTTGAGCTATTAAGGAATTTCAATAAAGATATTTTTCATTTTCCTTTGTCTTATTTTTCTCGAAAAAAGCTTTAACTTTGGTATTGTATTTGATAAGATTGTGCTTCATTTTAATCAACCAATAAAGTTTTTATACAGCTATTCATATACCATAAAATACTGTAAATTGCAATACATGGGATGTAGGTGGGATGCTGAGATCTTTATTTGTATATATATCTTTGATTAGAGGCAGCATAAATATAGAAGGGGATACTGAATCAGTCTCCTTTTTCTTTTCTGCAGTTGTTTGCCATCACCACTAAATATAAATACACTACACAATTCAGCTGATAAAATCAGAGCAGACCCAAGATTTAAGTCCATTTTCTATACTTCGTATTTCCGCTATCAAGCTTATCCTATAGGACTGTCTCAGCTAGCATTCTCTGATCTTGTGCTACTTCTTGAAGCTCAAAGATTGCTGAAAGGTTTCCAGGCACTTCTGTACTTCAAAAGCAGCTTCTTATTGTCTTAATTTGTTGAAATAATCTTCTGACACCTCAAACATTAACTTTGCTCCTCCTCCTTACCCTACCTTCTCTGTGGATTTAGGTCTAATAATGATTCTTTCTTAACTCCTTACATCTCTACTATTTTAATTTAGTTTTTATAAGATGTTCTGAGATGCACTGGTATAGTGCTAAATAAGTACAAGAAAATTCTGAAATATAAATCTGAAAATTTGTCACTGTATAGTTATGTGTTTAGGTAGATACTTTACTAATTACAACAATAGTATTGGTCTGATAACTTGGCAGGGAAGAAGAGATGTAAATGTTAATTATTAAAGTAGGCCAACAAAAATTCTGGAAGTTCAGCAACAAAAGTTTATGTTAATAAGCAGCAATGTTACAGGTTGATAAGGAGGGAAGAGAGGCAGAGACAGCACTGCAGCAATCAGAGGAAGTTCAATGATATCCACATATATATGGTTTATATGTTCAGCTAGTTATATCAATTGCAGTAAGTATAACTTGGCTGCTGTATTGTAGCTTCAAAACTATCTAAAAACTAGCTGATTCCTCTTTATAGGGCATTATACCCCTGCAGAAAACTGAAAGCTTGCTTCTACACAGCTTGATTGTTGAAATTCTATAATTTCAATAGCTTGACCAACTGCGCTCAGTCTTTGCACTGGACATGGTCCTGGACAACCTGCTTTTGCTCATCCTGCCTGAGCAGGTGTTTGGACCAGGTGATTTCTAGAGGTGTCTTCCAAACAGTGATTCTGTATTCTGTGCTTCTGTGACTATTCTATTGCTGTTGTCTGATCTTATTTCTCCCTGTTGCCTTCTTTATTTTGGAACTTGTATATTCAAATTTACTTCTTCCATTTGCTGTAGTTGTTTTAATTTTTCTCTGCGATTACTCTCCTGTTCTACATAAGTCGTACTGTCATAAGAGCAAGGTACACTTCTGTGAAATAAAACTTTTCTGAGCATGTGTTTTGCTCCTTGGAAAACTATCAGCTTTGCATCTTGATGACTAAGCTGTCTAGGCTATCAAGTCATTTTAAATGTCAAGAAATCCTTCTGGTTCAATTTTTCAGGGAAGTAATGTTGATAGTGGCAGCAATTTAGAATCTTTGAGTAGTATTTAGAACACTTGCTCTTTCTCTGCATCTATTTAAGCCTATTTTTATTATTTTAAGGGTCGAACATTTAGCAAGCTAGATAGCCTTCTAATTACCAATTTCCATCTAGAAGCAATGTGTCACTAGCATGTGATAATCTTTCCATTAGACAAAAAAAAAAAAGTTTTCAAAGTTTTCAATACACAAAGCAAGAGGAAACTTTCAAGTTTCAATGTAGTATAAAGGTATTAGGTGTCCCTAGACAAGCCTGTACTTGGTTCCCTTAAAGGTGCTTATTATCAACAAAAAAAAAGTTGAAATTAATTGTAATGCACAGGACCAAATAAATGTCTGGGTTTTTTTATTTTTTATTTCAATTGACCATCTTTTGGTGATTCCCCAAGTAAAAGCTTCAGAATCCAGTGCTACCAAGGGGAGGTGGGGGAAAAACGAGCTAACTAAAATATACAGCTAATTCCTTTTATCTGTCATCTTCCTTGTTCTGCAACTACATAATCATTTTAAGAAAGAAATCTTAGAGGACGGAAGATGTCAAGCTTTGTTACACAATGTTTTATATAACAGGTTTCCATCTAAGATAATACATTAGAAATCTTTACTACAAGAAAGGCTTTTTAATCAAATCCATCATAATGCTAGCACGTGCAGGTTTTGTTAGACAACAGAACAAGGGTGAACAAAGGAAAGCAGGGTGAAACCCTGTTTCTCTTCAGATTCAGCTCTAAAATGTCTCTTTTCAGCAGATCAAAGCCTCACAGTTGGATTAAACCTTTTAACTTTGCCACTCCAATTCTCCTAAGATCTTACAGATAGCAGGCAGCTGATTAAAAAACAACAGATATGTGCGCTGTACTTCCATACTGAGGCACCAGATTCACTAATTTATCAGTTACCCAATACTGCTGCATTCTTGCATATAAAGAATTTTGTGGAAGATCTGCTAAATGTTAGAATAAAGATTTTCTAAGGTTAGATTTTCAGACTTCTAAGACACTGGCATGTATGTTTACAGACTTAACATTAATATACTGATATCTTTCTGGTAGAGTTGATATATTTTCTTAAGCTCTAACATATGTTCCAAACATTTAAAGAACACTTATAGCTATTGAGAATTCAATATATACTACTGTGCTGTAAGCTACTTGAGGGAATTCAAGATCCTGCTCTGCAGTATCCTAGAATATGGGGAATCCTAATGATCTTTGCCTGTGTAGCGAAGCATTTGGTTTAAGACTCTCCACAGTAAGCACTTGTAAGGATGCACATACTCCTATGCCTATCCATAATGTGACTAGTATTTCATGGGATCACAGAACAGTTGAGATTGGAATGAGGCTCTTCATCAATCTAACCCTCCTGCTCAAGCAGGTTTACGTACAGCAGGTTGTCCAGCACCCTGTCTAGGTGGCTTTTGAGTATCTCCAAGATATTCAACAGCAGTCTGTTCCAGTGCTGAAGAAAAAAGAAAAAAAAAAAAAAAAGAGAGCTTTTGCTTGTTGTTTCTTTATATATGTTCAGATAGAACATTCCGTTTTGCTGTTTGTGCCCTTTGCCTCTTGATCTATTGCTAGGCACTACAGAAAAGAGTACGGCCTCCTCTTCTTATACCTTCTTTTCAGAGGGTTGTATGGGCTGGTCAGATCCCCCCCTTCAGTCTTTCTTCATCATATGAGGGATACTCCAGTTGCTATGATGAATGATGTATTTAGTAATTTAATCTTTTGCAGTAACATAGGACTGAGTTATTCAGAATCCTTACCACTCTGGCCAAGAAATCATTCAATGGCTTGGGTGTCAAACAGGCCACTCCTGTCTTCTCATTCTGATAGTCAGATGTCTGAAGGAGGACCTGACAAAGATTTGTTCCTCAATGGCCAATTTAGATAAATGTTATTTCATCCTTCTTCTGTCTTCAGTCTAGCTCTTCATGCCTGCTCTTCCCAACATCTCAAGGGGTCAATAGAATGGTGGGAATACAACTTAAAGTTGCATTTGTGATTGATGAACAAGTGCCAAGGAATGCCCTAGGGAAGCTGAGAAACAAAGCTGGAGCATCTGATTTCTGGTACAGCAAAGACACACCTCCTCTTTTGCAGCCTTTTTAACCTACTTATGAGGAGTGACAGGTGGAGTGCCTAAAACAGGATGCGGAGGGCTGGGGTCTGAAGACAGTACTTTACCTGGTCAAAGCAACTGATGAATTGTCATTGCATTTTACACTGAATAAAGTTATTGCTCATAGTTCCCAGATGTGTTAAGCTAATAGAGTAGCAGCCTAATTAAAATGCTTCTGCATCTTGCCTTTCTTCCTGTGTGCTTGGAACAAGTCTTTTGGGAATTGCACGAGGGAAACTCACTTGGAAACTCTTCCTTCTGTGATTATGCAATGATTTTATTGTAATGATTGTTAAAATGCTGTCTCATGAAGAGACTGAATTTTGTCTTGAAAGCCTTTCAGTTCTGTGCTTCTAGAATGTTTCAGTTGCATTGAAATTCTTCAATTACATTTCAATTTCCACCATGGCCTTATCTGTTTTAGGTAAAACAGAAATAAGATGATTTATTTTGTTCCTAACCATCTTTCTGCTGTTGTGTTGTATTCCCAAGTGATAGTTACAAACTCTCTTATAGCTAAGCTTATAACCTTTCTTCTTTTTTTTTTTTTCTTCTGATTTACTTACTTTTATATAAAGAATCTGGGAAAGGGTAGACTCATCTCTTTGGTTGTCAGTGAAAATCAGTAAGCAAGCCAAACATCTGTGTGCTCTGGTAAGGTCACTTTCAACTGTTAAGGCTGTTAAGCAGAATATGTATTGAGACTGAGGTGATCTGTCAAATACTTGCTGTCTTTGATGTCTACATTTATTCATCCATTTTTAAATATCCTTGAAGTGGAGCTAGAGCCTTACTTTCAGTATCCTCTCAGACCTATCCCATCTGTCTTTTCTGAAATTTTACAACCCACCTTTCATGGAAAGGCTGGTCTGATTTGGAGACGAGGTCAGAGATGATCCTCACTTATATGCATTTCCCCTGGGTTTCAATAACCTGCCTTGATGTCTCTTTCTTCTGGACTAGCTGTTCCTTCTGTAATTCTAGTCTTTCTTGCTGATATTTTCATTGATGCAAGACAAAAAGAAAGTATATACAAACATAACACCTGTAGTGTTCTCTTCTCAAGCCTTTGTTCTTGACTTGCCTAAACCTTGCTTCAATTCTGAGCTTTTGTCTGTGTTGGTTTTCTAAGGTCTGTGCAGAAATACATACTAGAACAGGATTTGACAGGATGCTAGACTTCATTTCCTTTGAAAGGGAGACATACTGTGCTAGGTGCAGGAGTGAAATCTGGGTGAGGTGCTTACATCAGCTTTAATATGAATTTTGTTATCTTGAGGAAGGAAAGCATATTGCAACAATAAGAAAAAAAAAGACTGTATATATAAAAGTTACCATTTTCATAAAGATAATTAATCTTTAACAATGGAGGCGAGTTTTAGTAACAACCACCCTCACCCTCACACCCCGATTCTAGTACTTTTTCTGTACTCTTTAACACTCTGTTAGTATTTCACTTTCAGAGGGCATTATATCAAACTTTATTCTATGGAAGTAGCATTGGTGAAAATAAGGATGTGGTGCATTGGATTACCCTGTATTGCATACTAAAAAAAATTGTGTGCTTTCATCTCGTTCCATAAGTGGATAATAGGTAGTAAATCAGACTGGATGAACCTCGGGTTAGGAGCTGCTATGGAGTGTCACTGATATTTTTTGTTGATTTGCTACTTGTTAGGTTTTTTCCTAGGTGGATTTCATAATTTTAAAAGATCCCAATTTTTTATGGGGTGAGGAGGAGGCAGGGAAGCAGAGTTTATGTATATATACTTATATATATATATAAATTAGTTATATGCACCTACAGAAAAGAATTAGATAATTACCTATTCATTGCAAGTATTCTCTGAAGAGCTTCAAGGCGCAGGAGGTTTGTGGCTGACGCATCTTTAGTTGCTACTCCTTCAGGAGCATTCTCCTGGGGAAGCAAACTTGAAAACAAAGTATTTTTTCTGTTAAACTTGTGCTATTAAAGTGTATCAGTTGTGTGCAATGTAGGGCATCTCTGTTCCTCTCCCTCATTGCTCCTTCTTTCATTCGTTTTCAGTAAATGAGATTTTTTTTTTTTACTATTATTATAATCTTGAACAAGGTTTATCAAAGATGTTTTACCTTTTGAAGATAATCCCTTTGGAAATGCCAGATTGAAAGACACTTTCTTGGGAGACAAAGTTTTAAAAGCACTGTTCTGTCCTACTTTCCAGCGCAATATATTATGAAGAATAAGCTTGACTTTTTGTCTTTTGCCATTTGATAAATAATGAGCTCCATCTTTTGTCCTCTAATTTCCTACTGGGTCTCAAGGTGAGTAATTCTTTTTTTTTTTTTTTTGGTCTGTGCACACTCAAGCTTAATGAGGGGTTTTGTATAATTCTGAGAACAAAGATTGTTGTCTTTACCAGAAGGGGGGAGAATGCAGAACTCTTCAAGTTACATCCATTGTCCATATCGTCAGCTGTATATTGTGACTGCAGAATGAACAGCTGTACCTTCGCTGTCGTTAGCTAGCTATAGTAGCATTAGCAGTTTGATAGAGGATAGAGGCCTACTTGTAACAGCTGTAGCACCTCTATTGTATCTTAATCTCTGTAACCAGTGCTAGTGAGTATGTCTATTCTTCAGTGGTATTGGTGAAGACAGAGGCAACTTAAGTAGGACCAAAAATTCCACAACAATCCCATCTCAGAAATGATACGGATTTTTCACTAGAACAGAGTTTTCTTGAGGAATCTTTGCCCTCCAGTATTCCCTGAAAAGCAGAATGCCTTAGAGCAGGCATCTTTTTTAGATTGAAGCAGTATTTGTATAATTGAAGTAAGATGTAGTCTACATATCTGAGCGACATGTATGTATTCAGTCTGTCTTCCCTGATACACCAAGCTATGCTTCTAGCACCATGTGCAAATCAACATGGGCCACTGGAAATAAAATTCTGATGTAAAATATTTATTGTAAGTGAAAGGAAGTGGAAGGACTGTGTAAGCATGTTATTCTGAAAGTGAATATTTACATTTGAAATTGATGTATTGTTAAAGATCTAAGGCCATTGAAGGATGACTTCTGTAAACTTAAATAAATAAATTCTTCTTGGTAGAAGAAAATAATTGATTCCTGTTTTAAGTTTAATAGGGAAAGTTTGACTTTTTTTTTTCACTTCAGATTGTGCATTAAGAAAACCAATAATGTCAAAGAACATGAGGCCAAATATCAGCTGTAGTGTTTAGCTGAGTTAACTCTTGTACCTCTGAATGGAGAAATTCAATGATTTGATTTCTTTAGCATTCCCTTCTATTTAGCAATTTGCTTGCCTATCATAGAATCATAGAATTATAGAATGCTTAAGGTTGGAAGGGACCTCCAGAGGTCATCTAGTCCAACCCCCCTGCACACGCAGGGTCATCTAGAGCACGTGGCACAGGACTGCGTCCAAGCGGGTTTTGAAGATCTCCAGAGAATCCACAACTCCACAACATCTCTGGGCAGTCTGTTCCAGTGCTCTGTCACTCTCACTGTTAAGAAAGTTTTTCTCAAGTTCATGTGGAACTTTTGATGCTTCAGTTTCCAGCCGTTTCCTCTAGTTCTGTCGGTGGCCACCACTGAAAAGAGGCCAGCACCATCCTCTGCACTCCCTCCCTTGAGGTACTTATAGACACTGATCAGGTCCCCTCTCAGCCTTCTCTTCTCCAGGCTGAACAGGCCCAGCTCCCTCCGCCTCTCCTCATAGGGCAGATGTTCCTGGCCCCTGATCATCCTTGTGGCCCTGCGCTGGACTCTCTCCAGCAGCTCCACATCCCTCTTGTCCTGTGGCGCCCAGAACTGGACACAGTACTCCAGATGCGGCCTCACCAGGGCTGAGTAGAGGGGCAGGATCACCTCCCTCGACCTGCTAGAGATGCTCTTCTTAATGCAGCCCAGGATCCCATTGGCCTTTTTGGCCACGAGGGCACACTGCTGCCTCATGGTCAGCTTGTCGTCCACCATGACACCCAGGTCTTTCTCTGCAGAGCTGCTCTCCACAAGGTCGGTCCCCAGCCTGTACTGGTGTCTGGGGTTATTCCTCCCCAGGTGCAGGACCTTGCACTTGGCCTTGTTGAATATCATGAGGTTTTTCACCGCCCAGTTGTCCAGTCTGTCCAGGTCCCTCTGGATGGCAGCGCAGCCCTCTGGGGTATCAGCTACTCCTCCCAGTTTCGTGTCATCAGCAAACTTGCTGAGGAAGCACTCTGTGCCCTCATCCAGGTCATTGATGAATAAATTGAACAGGACTGGGCCGAGGACTGACCCCTGGGGGCTGGGGGGTGCTGTGGTTAGCTACACGCCTTCAACTAGACTCTGCACTGCTGATCCCCACCCTGTGAGCTCAGCCATCCAGCCAGTTCCTAATCCACCTCACTGTGCACTCATCTATCCCACACTTCTGGAGCTTGCCTAGGAGGATGTTGTGAGGGACGGTGTCAAAAGCCTTGGTGAAGTCGACATAGACGACATCCACCGCTCTCCCCTCATCTATCCAACTGGTCATTCCATCATAGCAGGCTATCAGGTTAGTCAAGCATGATTTCCCCTTGGTGAACCCATGCTGACTACTCTTGAGCACCTTCTTGTCCTCCATGTGCCTGGAGACAATGGCCAGTATGAGCTGTTCCATCACTTTTCCGGGAACGGAGGTGAGGCTGACTGGTCTGTAGTTGCCTGGGTCCTCCTTCTTGCCTTTTTTGAAGACTGGCGTGACATTGGCCTTCTTCCAGTCCTCTGGCACCTCCCCTGTTCTCCAGGATCTTTCAAAGATGATGGAGAGCGGCTTAGCTATGACCTCTGCCAGCTCATGCAGAACTCTGGGGTGCAATCAATACTGGTCTGTCTTGGCTATCAGTAATTGGTCTGATGTGTCTGATATCTTCAGGAAAAAAAAAATTCTTCTAGGCAGGTCAAAAAGTGTTCTAAACCCTCAGTCTGAGAGCTTAGAAGCTTTTTAACAAAGTGTTCCTGACATGATCAGTTTTAAAGATGTTTGTAGCGAGGCCTCCGTATTAAAATGCAGATACATAGGCATCAACAACTTTGTCCCTTGGCTTTCTTTTTATCTTATTATCACAGGAACTACAGCTGATAGGGTTTTGTACTGTTTTAATTAAATATCTGGTAGATAGAATGGGAAACGATTGTTTTGGTTCAAGATACAGGTAGCTCCTCAAATTTCAAATTCTTCTGTGATTCACCGCTGAAATCAGCAGCTTAGATCTTTGAGAAGCCATGAGGCAGACATGCAATAGCTTCTGGCATAAATGGATTCCTACATCCTTCTGGAGGAAGAAGCCTTCGTTTTGTTTGCAGTGGAGTATTGCGCTCCACTGCACAGGGTACAGAGGGAAGGACACCACAAAGTAGCTGCCCTACAATGTGATGTGGGAAATGAAGGGGCCATAAAAGGTGCATGTGGGAAGAATTACTTTTGGTGGTTTTGCTGTGTGTGAAAGGCTAGGCTGTGACTTCTAGTGTCATATTGTGTAGAAGCAATGCTTAACTCTTTGTCAGAAATGTCTGTCTTTTGGCAGGTGAAGGATCATTTCTGCATGCCTGCCTTCTTTCTGGTGGTATCTCCACTTCTCTCCCTCAGTTGCCTTTTGCTTGTAGGTTTTCTCTAATAGCTGGCAAGAAAATCTGTCTGATCCCTTGTCTGCCTCTTCTCACTTGGCATAAAAGGTATGCATATAGCTATTGAGTATCTGTAGTGTGTCAGAATAGGAAACTGAGTAGCAGAGGACAACAGTCATTGTTGCTGTAATGTCTGAATCAGAATAAAGCGCTGTTTTTCCTTGATCTGAAAACATCAACTATTGCATCTTTCATTCTTAGTAAGGCTTGGAGATGTCATGTGGCTTTACATGTTATCTTCCTGAAAATAGTAGACCTGTTCTTAATGCTGAGATATAACAACATGGATGTCTCACATGAGACTGCATGTTCAGTAAAACCTGGGGCTCATGTGCCTGATTTAAGGGGCAGTTAAATTCTGAACAAATTCAGTCTTTTCTCTGAAAGACCAAAGTAACTGAGAAGAAATGGGAGCATTTTTTTTGTTTGTTTGTTTGTTTCAGAATAGCAAAGAACTGATAAGATCTGGAAAGTTCCTATTATCTTCCTCCCTTTCAGAATACTGCTGCCCTGGAAGGGCAATAAAATTGTACACATAACAAACAGAGAGCCGTTTTGCTGTGTATTGTTACTACCAAAACATAACATTTCATAGAAGGAATTTAAAAGGTTGAAGCAGATATGCATAAGGCACACTACCAAACAGACTTCTGCAATGTTTGTTCCTCCTCACAGAGGTTCATGATTCTGCCAGGGTATGTGTAGGCAGCCAACTGCTCTACTGTTGTCATGTCTCATTTAGAGAAGTATATGTTATGGTAACAATCTGAAAACCTGTCTTGATCAGCTGCACAAAAATAAAGTAACTTATTTCCATACTCCTACTGTGCTCTATGTTTAAACAAACACGTTGACATTTGGTGTTTTCTTACCTGAATATGTTGCAATTCAGGTAGAATAGAAGTGGAATATATTGTTGGAGGGAGTGAAAGGAAAAGACCAGATAAGATGTTTGGCTGGTTGTCAATGCATCAGGATCTCCAGCTTATTCAAACATTGCGTTAGAGGCCATTTTGAGCCATTTTGATCTGAGCTGGAGGAAGGTCTACACGGGGCTGCTGTGGCTGGCAAAAAATCAAAATGCTCTAACCAATGCTACTTGAATGAACAAATAAATTCCTGTTCACTGACAAGTTTCATTACCTTGATGTCTTTTACCATAAAGCTCTCAGCCTTCGTGACAAACGTCTAAATAATTGTTTTAATTGTTCTGCATGTATGAAGCCCTTTAACCAGTATATTAGCCTACCCTTTGGTGACAAGCTTTGAGAGATCATTAGTTAAATGCTTTCCTTTGAGAGGTCTCATGTTAGTGTACTGTTTCTGCACTTAGAGTGAGATTTCCAAAAAAAGTGAGTAGTGGTCATTCCTAACCTGTTAGTGCTGTCTAGACACAAGTCAATACTGTTTTCCTGACGTAAAAAGGAGCACCACTAGAATGAACAAGTTCCTGGAAGTGGACAGCAAAAGAAAAAGGAATCTGTGGCTCACTTCTCAGTGGGTCAGGAGAGCTAGTGACAACACTAAAAAGTCCGAGATCAATGGTACTGCATGGAGTCAACTGGTAATGTCTGTTCTCAGGCTTTCCTGGCCCTTGTCCTAGTTTCAACCTGATAAGATGCTGAGGAATAGGCTGAAGTTGTTGCAAGGATGCCCTCTGTCATCTTTGTAAGGGGATGGCAACTGGAAGAGGTACCAGAGTGCTTAAAATAGATAACTCTCACACTTATCTTCAAAGAAAACTGTCATACTGCAACCAGACATGTAAAGGTGACTAGAAACATCTAGCACAAATTTACCAAGGGCAAACTGTGCTGGACAGCACCACCTGCCTACTGTGATGTGGAGATTGGCTCTATGGGCAAGCGGGAAGACGTACATGTTATTTACCCTGACTTCAACCCGCCTGGAAAGTTGGGGCTCCTGAACCACTGCAGCCAGTGGTACGAAGTCCAGCTGGCAGCCTGTTTCAAGTAGTGTCCCTCAAGGGCATATCCTGGTGTCAGTACTGTCTAACACTTTCCCTTAATTGTGCACCTGGATAATGAGGCCAAATGTATGCTCAGCAAATTTGTGGACTACCACAAACTGAGGAGAGCACTTGATATTCTGGTGGTCAGGGTTGTATCTTCGTGATAGTCCCAGGCTGCTGGTTTTACCCATTGCTGTTCTGAGAGAAGTCTCAGTAGTCTCTCTGTCATACAGTAGGGCAACAGGACAGATGCATTCCAGTCTGCCTATCCAGGAAAAGTTGAGTGGCAAATTAGCTGTGTGGACTGTTTTCTCTCGCATGTGTGTGTGTATGTTTTAATACTTGGATACATTATAAATCATTTTTTTCATTCCTGAAGACCTCTGTGAGGTGGGTGGTAGAGAGATGGAGAACTGTGACTTCTTTCTTTCTTTCTTTTTTCTTTTCGGAGAACTGTGACTTCTTTCTTTCTTTTTTCTTTTCTTTTCCCCCTTCCCCATAGTGTTAGTCAGAGCAACTGCAGTTAAAGTCTACCCTCACCAGGAGTCCAGGAGGTATATATGAAAGGGGTAAGCCTCCAAGAATGCAGCAGAAAGCCATTTCCTCTTTGCTTTTTGCTTCTTCAGTTAGAGGAGGAAATTTTTGCCAGTCTTCTTATTTGCCAGTCTGATTGCCAAGATATTTTATGTGTTATTACTGTTAATATGTTATAAAAGACCAAATGATAGAAATAAGATACATTTTAAGGCAAAATCTACCTTCTATTTGGTGCTCCTGGTGAATAATTTGCTAGAATATCATTGAACAAAGACATTCTAACTCATTATAATTACTCTGAAAGCAACATGCTTGAGGGGGACTCCAGGGAAAGCTGAAAGATGTACAGTACATGAATATGTAGAAAATCACAAGAAAAATGTAGTTCTGGCCACCAATTAATGCAGATTAATTGATTATGCTTTAGTTGACCTTGATTATCCATTAGAGAGTGACAAATGGAAAGTCAATATGAAGGACAAAATGTAAAGTGGATGTTACCATAAATCAGGTACATTAGTGACATCTGTCGAGAACTCAAAATGCTGTTCTAGAAAAACATTCAGGATTTTAATGCTTTCCTCTTCGGTAATCTCTTTACACTATATACTAGAAAAATGATGACAAAGTGTGTCTGGCAGGGATATTGAGCACATCTTAAAAGGCATTTAGTCAATGGTTATTTTCTAAATAATTGTTTTGATCTCATGAGTATGTTTCTTGGACAGAATAAATCTCCAATAATGCACAATATTTATTTTGAAGTACATGGTACATGGAAGTTGATATTTCAAACACATGTCAGTTACTATTGAACTGAACACAGTCTAAACCTTTTGACTCAGTTAAGCTGTAATGTAGTAAATTTCTTATTTTGCAAGTTCTTATTTTCAAGTGGCTTAATCATGTGCAAAAGTAGTACAAGTTTGGGATACAGTAAACTGTTCATAAAAATGAGTTAAATGCTGCTGCATGGGCATTTTCTCCCAAATTCTGGAATGAGGAGGGAAGTTCCTGATGAAGTAGTTACTCTTAGCTAACAGGAAAAAAAATATTTTCCACACATCTCTGGTAGTCTGCTAGTTCTTCTCATCTGGATTTCCGTAGTCCAAGGAGTTAACTGAATTTGTAGAACTGTTGTCTTGAAAGATATTTAGAACTAAAAGAAAAGAAGACAAGGAATTCAAAATTTGCTTGTTTTACTTTTTGTTATGGTTGGTGATAGCAAAAATGAGCCACCTTACAAGGAGGGAGATCATAGAAGTATAACTAAGTTGTTGATTGAACCGTTGTAAGTAAGTGGAGCGTGCCTGTCTATTTGCTTTCTGCATAAAGCTGGTATTATCTAAATGCCCAGTTATCTTCTTTATGGAAATTCTAAGTAGAAGTTCGCTGAAACTTTGCCCTTCAGGAATTTTGCCCAAAGCTGTGTTTCACTCTGTGTGAACTGGAAGCAAAGGTGACAATGACCTTTCTATATACCAGCATTATATTCAGACTGGACACCTAGATAGTTATCTGTTTCTATAATGGAGGTTCCGGAAAGTGTCATTTGTATGAAGAGGTAAAAAAAAATAATAATTTTCCCTGCCCCAAAGAGTAAGGGTCAGCTTCTACTATCTCAAATAAGACATTTTCCTTCCAAATAATGAAAAATGGAAACTTTCTATACCATATCTATTTTTCTTGGAGCAAAAATTTAGACAGCATCCTTCTGCTCATGGCCTAATGAACTGCAAGTTCTTCTTAGCACTGTATATCAAAGCACTTTCCTTGTGTACTTACTTTGAAATAATATTTTTATTTGTGACTGTGTTGAAACACTAAGTATTTGGACTGCATGAAGTTTTGGACGTGCAATATCAAGCATCAACAAGTTCTTTATGTACAAGTTCAGCACTATAATGTAATATTACTTAAATGGAAATGCCATTTCATTAAATTTTGCTGGTCAAAATCAGTCAAAATAGGTATTGTAATGATATACTATTTACTTTCATTTTCTAAAGATGTTAAAAATGTGTATGCAAGCACTTAAATGAAGAATTTGAACTTGGTTAAAAGTTTATCTCCTTTCAGATGCCATTTTTAGCATTTCAGAATAAGCAGATGTCCTTCTGTCTGTATCTTGTAGAAAATATATCATGTACCTAATCAGCTAAAAATCACCAAGATTTATACAGCAAGCTTATATCTAGTTTACTAGTATGGTGAACCTTAATACTGGTTAGAGTCTGCTTTTAAAGCATGATGATTGAGGCAAATTCCTACCATCTAGTATAAATTACATATTCTTCAAGATTTTTTGGGGATTTTTTTGAATGGAAGAGAGAAGCCTAATCAGGAAACTGCTTCAGCATATATGTTTAATATCCCCTTATTTTTACTTTGGGAAAAAAAAAGTGTTTTACTGTATGTCCAATTATTTATCATATTTTATAAAGCAGATAGATTGAAAAAGGCTTTCATATCCTGAAATTCAGCTTTAATCTCTCTTACATACTCTACAACACTTTCATAAATCATTTGAGAAAATGCTCCAAAATATCCCTGTTAGTTTATCATAAATGGCTGGCTTTTTTTTTCAAACTGCATTTTTATGTGGTTAGTAATAATAATCAAAATATTTGCTCAAAAGTTTGCATGATAAAATCTTTGTTTTATAATTGTTAATCATGATGTGACTTATAGTAGCATAAATTAATATAAATATAAGAATTATCATAAAATGTTATCATCATAGCTTCTGCTACCATTGACATTTAAAATTAGGCAATTAGCATCATTTTTTTCATAGCACCAAAATAGCCATAGCAAATAATGGTACTACAAAGACAAATCCTTAATTGTCTATTCCACTTATTTCTTGGAATAAACAGAAATCAGAAAAAAAAATGCTGGACTGACAAAATAAGAGCTTTTTTCTTTTGGAAAAACTTCATGTGCAAGGTCTGACTCTAACAACTATATTATTATTTTTGCAGAAACACCTATTTTGACCATCTTATGTATACATTAAACACAATTTTAATGCTGTCAGATTTATATTTTCTGAAAGCGATGCATTTTTAAAGTCATTTCCAAAAAAAAAATCTGTTCTGTTTTGTCAAAATACTATGATACTGTGTTCCAGTTGTCCTGCTTCTTCAGTATGTATTAGTAATATTATAAAACCAAGAGAGGTATTTGTGACAGAAGATATCATATTGAAATTGACTTTCAGTTTTTTCATTTTAAAAAATAATTTTAGTGTTGAAATGCTGACATCCAGGAGTTTCCTACCTACTATTTTTTTGATCTGAGTAATGGAAACTTTTTAAAAATAATTTTACGTGTATTTTTCTTTTTGAATATAACTAAAGAATAAAGCCTCAATGGATTTAGTTTCTGTGGGGTTATTTTTTGTAGCACATAATCGCTTAACTTAAAAAAAAACATTATCATGACTTCTGTTAACGTTCTCTTTTGCTCGACTGCATGGGATCCGGGGATGTTTCAGAAGAACTTGTGTGCTGTTGAGTGGTGAGGATAAGTTGATAAGCCTTCCAGCTGTTCTTGTACAAAGTAGTTATGCAAAGTACTTTCATTCTTCCTTGCATAATAAGGACATCCTCTTCCACTACAATCTATTTAACTTACTGAAGAGAAAGTTAAAAGGTAATTTAATCATCTTCTACAGGTACCTACACAGGAAGAACATTTTTGACAGTAGAGGGCTCTTTAATCTAGCAGTCAAAAGGATTAAGTAGTTTTAAGTAATTTCCAGTACTGAAGCTAGACAAATTAAAAGGAGAAATAGGGTGCAACTTTTAATTTTTTTTTTAGAAGCAATTAACAGCAAGGGTAACTAATGATTGGAGTCATTTATCAAGTGAGGTCTGCACTCTTCATATTGTGCAGACTTTACAAGAAGGCTGGGTGACTTCCAAAAGGTGTGCTATAATTTAAACTATGAGGTTACAGTTTTGGTGAAAAAAATGTCTGAGTGAGGTTCAATGGAAGCAGGTCAAACTACTGATTCTCAGTTGTTGCTTCTAGCCTACAAATATTAATCTTTCTCTCAAATTACCCTTGTCAGATACCATCATGAGTTTTTCTATGCACTTAGCTCCTGAGGCAAAACCCACTGAAGATTTTCTGACATCAATGGGCTTTGAATCTATCCCACAGACAGCTGGTTTCTTTTGGAAAGTGTTGAGTGAAATGTAACTGAAAAGCTTTATACAAGTATTACTGTAGCAACAGAACTATATTCATAGTAGTAGCATTTTGAAAATGAAGGAATTGAAGGGAAATACATGTTGGAGAAAATGATTAATTATTGCAGTGTCTTGTATTCTCTTAAATTCACAACACAGGATGTTGTGTGCTTCTTAAACATTAGGAGCCAAATATTAAATGCTTGAATATCTTCAAAATAATACATGCTTCTCCCCAGCCAGCAGACCTTCACTAGGTTAATTGTGGCATACTTACTGCCTTCCTATTCACACTAAATATTTTGGCTGTTTACCATTTTGAATACGTAATCAGCAAAATTTGCCAGTGAAGATTAGCAGTAATGTTTTATCCCAAATAAGACCAAATTTATATGCACAAGTTAACAGATCCTAGAAACTATGCAAAATATGTGGAAAATAGGGGAGAATCCCTGCAGAACACCAACAACATGAATTTCTGATTCCCTGAAAAGTCATGTCAATTATTCTGTGTGTGTATATATATTTGAAAGATTTCCTTTCCTTGTTTCTCATATTTATAACTTTAGGTCAAAATTCTTATGATACTTATTTTATGTTCAAAAGATAATTTCTCCCTTATGGCTCACATGTCCTATATCCATCATATGAAACTGTTTTTACACTTTTTCATACAGATGCTAGTCTTGAAGAACCAGATGTGCTGAGATTTCTTCATGCCACCTTATAGTCACTGATCATTTTTATATAAAGCCCTTTTGTCTTATGCTTCTTTTTTTGCCGCATTTCCTTACCATGCATGGGATTCATATGATCAAATGCACATATTTGCAATGTAGATACTTGAAAATGATCTGGCAATCTAGATTTTATTTATAGGAAATCAGATGCTGTAGGTACATCAGTGACACCATTCATCTAATCGCAGTGCAGATGCAGAACCTGTGCAGTATCAGCGTGAATGATTGGTTTCTCTTGGCACTGACTTCTGTGGTCAGCAGAAGCTAGGCCCGTGCCAAGGCTACCAAAGTCAGTCTTGTAATGCTGACAGCTGTTTCCATGTCCTACACTAGTGACGATGTTCCTACACATATGAGTGTTGCATAGGTAAAAGCACTGAAACTGGTAGCAGCATAAATGAGGACCCTGCATTTCTCAGTTATATTCATGAATTAGCATAACTTGACCAACCACATGCTCTTCCATACCCTGCTAACTGGAACCTTAAGTTATTTAGTTCTCACAGTCAAACATCTTGCTGAGCTTTCTTAATGTCCCCTAAAGATATATACATCTGTCTTATTTGTAACTGCACTTGTTTTAAGTCATCATGTTTTGACTATGGCACATAGATGGATTGCTCAGACTTGGTTTGAAATTCTCCCTTTCATAAAATGCTGTATCATGGCCAGTCTATAACCCTCTTACTGATACTGTCTTCTAGAGAATGTAATAATTTATACTTCTAATTTGATAAAACTAAGAAAAAACATCTCTGTACCAGAGCGGGAGGGGGAAATTCTCTGGTCAACTCTTCAAACAACACCTATTTCTACTGCAGCAGCAGGAAATAGTTTAAGATTCACTCTAAAAAATAATGACCTGAGAAAACCTTCCTCCTCCTCTTTCTCTTTTTTAACAATGAAGAAAACTTTCATAACTTAATCCTATTGTGAAATCTATCTTGTCCACTTGTTATCTCTGAGGTATTTTTTTTCCTCTGATTTCACAGCTGTATTCCTTGTATCTCTTCCCTGCATGATATGTTAAGGTCTGCTCCAATTTATTTAGATTTCATGCACAGGGATAAGTTATAACTCTTTGAGACAGAGCATCTCATTTTCCAGGACACCCCACAGATATTAGCAATTACACTGGATTACAAAAGGCTTTCATCCAAGCAAATAATTTGTTTTCCAGTGAAGAATATAAGATACCTCACCTCTGAAAAGGGATTTTTTTATTGTTTTTTCATAACTGTGAATGACCTGAGAGACCCATCTGATTTTCACACAAATAAAACAAAGAAAACCCTTCAAGGGTAAAATATTACTTAGTCTATGAGAAAACAATTGTAAATTAGAGAAGGAAAGTGTTTGACTTATACCACTGCATGTGTCTGATTTGAATCACTCACAGCTTGCACTATTACACCCTCTTAAAATGTTATATTGTATAATATCAATGTGGAAAGTATAAAAACCTTTCTCACCAGTAAGCAATTGCATATAGTATGAAAATTAATCCCTCGCTACCAGAATATGTAAATAGAAAGCCAGATTTGTTTGTACGTTCCAGCTGCTGTGTGCATGAGAGCAAAATAAGTAAAGGCCCAACTTAAATGTTGAGCTAAAGTGGATTGATGGCTACTTTTCATTACCAAAATGGCATAAAGCAACTGGAGGGGACTCATGAATCTAGCCCATTTTGAGAATTGACAATATGTACCATGCAGTGCAACACTACTGTTGGCCTAGCTAAGGTACTTCAGTGCTTTCCTACTGCTAACTCCTGAATATACCCTTATTAGTCAAGAACCTATCATATGGATATTAGGTGGAAGACTAAAGAGGAGAAACTTCAAAATACTGAGTGCCAAATGCTTGCAACTTTCCATATGATAGAAGTGTATGTTCTGAGGAAAGTTACATGAATTAATATAGTGTAGTATTGCCAAGTTCTGGTACAAATATACACAGTATTGTGTTTCATGCATGGGGAAATTTTGTTCATATTTTAAGTGCTGACTTATTCTGATCTGTTTTATGTTGTACTAAAATCGACTCAGAATTTACGTGGTCAGAGCTCAGTACTTGCCCACAGCTGACACACTGGACTTCTTAAATGAATTATTTAGTCTTCATATCACACAATGTATGTACTCATGATTTTGCTCCAAATATTCATTCTTTGTGGAGCATTCTTCTGTAGTCCCAATATTCAGTTACATATTAAAAATATGAAAAGGAATCTCAGTTGTCTATATCAACAATCTATAAAGAATGGTAGAAGAAATCTTGACAGAGCATTATTTTTCCCTAGCAGGCAGAAAATATTTTTGGATTTATTTCCAAACCCTGCACAGTAACAACTGACACAGAGGTTATATAGAAATGAAGGATATCACCTATAGCAATGTATGTTTGCTTTAAGAATAAGGTGGGTTTAAGCTAAGAGCATTCCAAACTAATTCTGATGCACCAACAGCCAGGAAACACTCCAAGCTACTAGATAGCTCTGCTGAAGCATCTTGTGCTTGTTTTGTTGCTCCAGTTAACAAGTTACACCAAGCTAGCAGGGAGACTCTGCAGCAAAGTTCTGAGTGCGCGAAGAGGATCTGCAGATTCTCCCTTCTCCCACGGGTTTGGCCCTGTTCAAGGTTGGTTCTTGTGACTGCATAACCTTGTATCAGACAGACATTTGTGAAAAAAGAGCTAGGTTGTGAGAAAGAGTTTTAGGAGCCTCAAATGAGGCCTCTGCCTGCTTGCTTGGGAATAACATTTGCAGACCCAGGACCTGAGCTTGTCTGAGCTGTGCTATAGATATACCTGTGTCCAGACTGGTTAATGCTGATCCTTTTCTTGCTGGGGCCTGAAGGAGCATCTGGTGATAGCCAGGCTGTGACCAACCCTGCTCACCACCCCTGGAGAGGTAGGTACTCGAGGACAGTGCCCTCGCCAGGGAGGATGGGCACAGTACAGCACTGGGGGCTCTGTTTCCCTCTGCAGTCCCCGGTCTTCATCAAGGATGTGGAAGAAATTTGCCCTGTGAAAGACACCATAGTAGCCGACTGACCACTCAAAGTTAAGAGACAGAACTGAAAAAAAACTCAAAAGGTGCAATATATGGAGCAAGCAGCAAGTGTAGACCTATAGCATCTCCTTGTTGTGAGCTTTAAGCTGTGGCGTCATCATTCTGTTTTTAACAGCCTGTCTGATAGACTATATCACAACATTGCCCTGTGTGTTTTCTGTTTTTACAACTCAAAGCCTGTAGCTGCTACCTCTTTCTAATTTTATTAGTAAATAACTCCTGTTGGCTGCCCAGCAGCTTTTAATGATAGAGGATTAAACTAAGGTGCAATACTTTGTACTCATCTCAGTCTAACAGATTATATAATCTCTGCAACATATCACAGTTGAGCTGATTTGGAGAAACTGGATGATCAGTCTATGCCATAAGGTAGCTTTAGCACAGCCTGGGTTTTCAGATTATTTAATAAAGGACTACTTAGGTTAATATTTAGGTCCTATGGTGGTCAGACTTCTAGTACCTTTTGTTCTTAAATACTGTAAAATGGAAAATTATGTTTTCTGGGAGGAATTTCTTTCTCAATAATGCAGTCAAACAGTTCTGATAGATATACAGTGAGGAATCCGCAATAGTAGTCTTAGAAAAAGAACCCGCAGGCTGAGAGGCTCCTTTTTTCATCCCAAGACAATGATAACCAGTGCTTCCAATTAAGGTAGCTACACCCTGCATGCGTCTCCTGCCTGGCTCTTTGACCTCTGTTTCAAAAGCAGTCTGCTGGGATGGAGAATCCATGCCTGTGTCATTTTAATCAGGCCACTGCACTGTAAAGAATTAATAACTTCACTCTTTCTCAGGCATTGTTCAACGTATTGTTATCAGTATTCTAGGCTACTGGAGGAAAGGGGAAAAAAAAAAGGATAACCCCTGTAGGTACTCATTTTGTCTCATTTTATTTTGACTCCTTTGAGATAAGAATTCCATATTTTGTAAACAACTAGCTCTTTCAAAATGTTATCTGTTTGCCCTGTAGACTTGATCGTAGACTTTACAACTTCATATTAGTTTTAATCAGCGTTAAATTCAGCAAAATATGCTATTTTACCAGTAAATCCAGCTACTAAAAAAGAAAAAAAAAAAAAAGATCTGAATCAGTTTAACTGCATTTAGTACTTGGTGTTAGGGCTTCACATTTCTTTCATTAGCACTCCCCTTTCCTTTCCTAGAGAGACCTGCTTTCAATTTACTGCAATAACCTTCTGTCGCATACTGGGCTGGCCTTTGAATTGTTACTTTTTCATCTTTAGCCTTGGGCCAGCTGTTTCTAACCTTTTTGTCTTGCATCAGTGATATTCAGTCTTTTGTAGTTTACAGCAATCATGTATCAATGACCTTAAACTTTATATACCTTTTTCCTTCTTACTATTCAGATTACTGTGGCAGCATATTGTTCACTACTTCCTTCATTCTCTGTTTTCAAAAAGGACGAGCTCAGCTTCATCAGACTTTGGCCTCTTTCACTTTGGTTTCTAAAACTGTATTGGAGTCCACTGAGATCTCTTAAAAACAAACAAGCAAACAAACTATATTTATATATATATGTATATATATGTATTTGTTGCTGCTGAAACTCATATATTTTTCTTCCTTTAGAGAGCTCTGAAAGATGAAATGGATGTAAGTAAAATTTTTAGACTTCGGATTATAGGTGATTTTTTTCTTTAAATTCTAGAATTATTATTATTTTAATTGTTCAGCTCACAATTACAGTTGAGCTGCAGACTTCAGAAAGCTCTCATTATTGCACCTACAATGCAATAGATCTACAAAATTAACCTAGCACTTTAAGCATATATTATTTGCATTTCAACATAGGTTTTGGGATGATTATTCTTTAGTTGAGGATTTGAAGAATATTTAAGGCTTTAAAAAGAACAGAAACATTAAAAATTGTATCACCACTTATCTGATGAAAAATGTCTTGATAACTGTCTTATGCAAATAGCTCAAAATAAATGTCCTCATTCCTCTTCCTGTTTAATATTTTCAGTGCAATACACTTCAGTTAGTACTCAGAGTGAATGTTTACTGTCATGAATTCATGACACTTGACTTAACATTCTTGAAATTTTTTGCAGGCTTCTCTGTGCCTCAAAGTGTTTTCTTTAACTTTTATGCAAAACCTGCATGTTGCTTTGTAGTGGAAAATTTGAAGGGAGAGATGATATAATTTTCTCATATTGCTTTGAGTAATTGATAATCTGGAATGAAAGACTAAAAAAATCTGTGTTTTTTGTTGTTTTTGTTGCTGTGTGGCATTCTCATAAACATTTATTTTATTTTTCCTCAGTTGTCATTCTTTGGCAATGGTACTGTTGCATACTTATTGCTTCTTTATGGGCTTTCACAGTAAAAAAGAAAATCAAGAACCCACATGATATATATCAGTCATATTCAAACAATTGAACTCAAATGATTAGTGAGTTTACACATTTCCCATGTTATGGCCTAAATCTGCAATGTGCAGGGATCTCAATTTCAGGGTGTAGTGAAATGTGTACATAGAAAATCCAGCAGTCTGGGGTGGGAGGTTTGCAGTAGTTCTTGACTGTACTAAGGTCCTTCTTATCTTACACCAAAATTATGACCAAGCTTCAGTGATGGGAAAATCAAAACAAAGAGTGATGGGAAAATCAAAACAAAGATCCTGTACAATTTCTATCTGTGTGATGGAAACACATCTTACATATGGTTTGAAGCTTTAATTGTTAGTATAATGAAAATCTCTGCAATCTAACCAAATGGCTGCTATCAGTCCAATTAGAGTGATAAACTTACCACAGCACAAGAATGATGCGTGTGAAACTGATATATACGGACTTTTTAATTGCCCCTTTCTCTGTTCTTATACTTACCCATCCCATATTCCTCTTTGCCCTAAAGTCAAAGTTAAAACTTACACAGTAGCTTATCACCATCCTGAGTCCTTCATCAATCAGGTAGTGAGATACTGAGGGCAAAAGTTTCTTCACATTCACTGTAGGGTCTGTAGGTCAATACCACCTGATACACAAGCAGACAAGTCCTGCATAGGATGCTTGTGTTTTAAACTTCTTCTTTATACCTAAAACTTTTTAAACCAAGCTTCTAAGGCTGCTTTTCTTTCTTAAATGCCTAGTAACTGAACAATGATGAACTCATATGGCTACAGAGATTCTGGTTTCATTCTGTATGTATTACTGAGGCTGTTTCAATTATCTATTATGTAACTTCGTATTTTAGGCTGCATTTTTATTCTAGGCTTGTAGCTCATTCTACACACAATCTATTTATTATCACTATTAGTTGCAGTTAAGCATCAAAGGTTTTACATTAGCAAGTATTAAACCACACAGTTGCACAAGGCTAAGACCGAAAAAAAAAAAAAGTCAGTTAATAATAACCTGGTCTTCAAAAAAAGTTGCTCTCGCAGCTAAACAAGTTAAAACAAAAGCTTCTGTCAAGCAAAGACAAGCCTGACAAGCTCTGAGGCCTTGCAGAGTCAATGCAAAACCTGAAACCTGTAACTAATAATGGTAGTACTATATTTACTGGAGTACAGCACACACGGAAGCATGAGAAGAAATGTATGTGCTACTGCTAATGTGAAAATTTAGAGATGGAACCTTGCATATTAGTTTGTCTCCAACTTTTTGAATGCAGTAAAGGTACGATATGCCATTGAAGGTAATAGAGATTTACGTGCTCTTTGCTGATCACTTAAGCTTCATCTTAAAGTAGGGATTCTTCTTTCCTGTTTCAAGAAAAACCGCAATTTTTTTTAAAAAAGGGTAAAAGATGTTTATTTAGAATGTTTCTGTGAACTGATTTATTTAAATTGATCTGTCAAAAGCTATTTTTTCAAACAGTATCTTTATTATGCTTTAATTTATTCTAACTTAATGTTGAAAAACACATTCTAAATAGAGCAAATGAATTGCTTTAATAATTGGAAATTTCTGACGTTTCAAAAGAAAATAAGATTTTTCTTTTCTGAACATTCAGAAAAATTCTGAATTCAAGATATCTGAATTTTAATAACTTGAAGGGCTCTGTTGCCACAGCATTGGTGGCCTGCACCTGTTGTGGGAGGTGAGGATGTGATCTGCAGGCAGCAACAGAGGAGACAGCTGGTGTGACACATCCTGGAGGAGACTGAAGCAGCAAAAATCAGAATTTGCTAAAAAATGGCTTGTTGTATTAGCCACTGTGGAAATTAACTGCAGTTTTATCATCTCTCTCTCTCTCTATTTTTCCCAGCAGATTAAACTACATCCAGCCCAATCCTGTAGCTCTGCTAGTTGTGCCAGGTATGATGTCTGCTCCTCATTATCTGATAAGAAAAGAGCATCATGAGTGAGCAGCCTGTTGCATGTGGGGGCTTCACTACTTGCAGAAAAAGAAAGAATGGAAAGAAGATGAGGAAGCTAACAAATTCTGTTTTAGTGAGTTTGGAAACATAAACATCTTTCTCCTTATGGAATGCTACGGTGTTAATGAATGTTAATTAACTTAATTAACATTCTGTTAATTAACTGTTAATTAACAGAAATTTTGAATTAGTAATATACTGAGGTGGCTATCTTCTAAAGGCATGGTGTTAATGAATGTTAATTAACTTAGGATATGAGCTGTGGGTGTGGTCTCACTTTAGAGAGATTAAATTTTATCTAAATTTGGGTCCACAAGTAATTACTTAGCACTGTTTTTAAAAGATCAAGTTACATACAGAAATTTTGAATTAGTAACATACTGAGGTGGCTATCTTCTAAAGGC
>NW_010586499.1:0-16778 GCF_000705375.1 Tinamus guttatus
TATTTCCATCAAAAATTTTCTGGTTCTGTGGCAATGACAAATTAGTTTTGTAGTCAAGGTCACTGCTACAGAAGTGACTGCTTTATTGAAAATGAAAGGCCTGACCAAAGACCATTTAATTAGAAAGGAATTTCGCCATTACGTCCCCAAGCTCGGAGCAGGATTAACTGTTCAGGCTGAGCACATAACAAGAGAGGTTTACGCCGAATGCTTTCAACTCGAGCAGGCTGTAGGTTAAGGAAGAGCATCATCTATTCAGCATTAATCACTGCATGTGCTGTATTTTAGGGTTTTATAAAATCTTATGCTTTACTCTTGTGACCTCTGTCATAGTCAGTGTTTGTTTCTTAATACATTGTATTAATACTTATATTTTTGTACTTATACATGTACAAAATACGTGTATTTTGTGCTAAGCAACAGGGCCGGATTAAAGTATTTCTTCTGGAAAAGAATCACAAAAGATGATGGGACCAGCCAAATGATGCTTTGAAGATGTTAAAGCACTGTGTAAAATTCTGTGTATTTTTTTCTCATTCATTTGTTTAACTAAAATTTCCTAAGTGTCAGTATGGGTCTTTTATAAAATTTCATAATGGAGCAGCTTCGTCTTATAGCATCTCTTATTCAACCAAAAATATTTTGATATTGCTAAGGACCAAAAGAGTCGTTTGCAGTTGACCTTTAAAAGCCTTTACTTAAAGTGAACCCTGCTGAGATTGTTAAGTTATTTCAGTGTTTTTTTCATGGCTGAATGTTTTAACTTGTCACTTCTATGCTTTCCTTAAAGATTATGACTCGGATGCCATGAGCAGCTCTTATGAATCCTATGATGAAGAGGAGGAGGATGGAAAAGGGAAAAAAATGAGACATCAGTGGCCTTCTGAGGAGGCTTCTATGGATCTGGTGAAGGATGCCAAAATCTGTGCCTTCCTCCTTAGAAAGAAACGATTTGGGCAATGGACAAAACTTCTGTGTGTTATCAAAGAAAACAAACTACTGGTAAATTTTATTTTTCTCTAGTCATATTTTCATTGTACCATTTAGATGATGTATTTATTTCTACAGGAAGCTTTCTTTTGGTCATATTCTGCAAATATCCAAGAATCAGACAAGCACTGAAATGAAATGATAGCAGTATCATTTAGCCATTTGGGACTTTGATTTTTATTGCACTTAAATTCAGGCAGTTCCCTGATGCACAAAATAAAGTCTGGCCTACTAGCTTCTAACATATTTCATTTAGGAAAAAAAATTGCTGAAACTGTAAATCCAATCTCTCATTCCCCATGGAGGCAAAAATCTCATAGGGAGCTTTTTGTATGAACTGTTGGATCAGACCGTTAGAGAGAAAAGTCCCTTGTTACCCTGAGAATTCACTTGGCAGCATATGCTGCTGTAATGTATACACTTTAAACTAAACCTTCGCCATCTGCTCGGCAGTAATTACAGATGCAGTATTCACATGATGCACAGCTGCATTATGGAAAGGAAAGAAACAAGTGGATGTATTTGTTCCTTTAGTAAATCTGTTAATGCCTTTTTTTTTCTGATCATAGACGCCAGGAGAAGATTCCATACGTTGGTAAATTATGGGCTCATAGATGCGCTTTTGTTTTTTGAAACGAGAGTCTAATTGACAGCAACATTTGTTTCTGTATCACTGTAAGACTTAAAGTAATGGATCAGTTGGGGTCTTAGACTCTCCCTGTCTTCCAAGCTGATGCTTACAATTAACCGATTGTGTAACTAAGAATTAGTGCATAACCCAGATGTTACAAGATGATTAACATGTGATAGACCATTTTCTGCGGAACATCGTTATTACACTGATCCAAGATAACTTGTCTGTGTTCACTTTCCAAGTGCATATATGCCTATGGCCTTATAGGAAATAATAGCATATGAAGTAGAGATAGCTAGATAAGAGGTTTCTTATATAGTTGGAATTCATTTGCTAGTTTTCTGTGATTTCTGAGGTTTTTTATAATGTTGATTCTGATTTGGTTGTATTAGACTGTTGTGATGCCATTACCCTAAGTCCACATCAATCTCACCATAAATCAGAACCATATCAGATTTCAGGAGCCTATGATAACAGTTTGAGGTAAAGAAAGAAGGAAGGAAAGTAATAGGTTTTCTCAGAAGTCACACAGTATTTCTTCTAGAATTGTCTTTGTTATTCCATATAAAAATATTATTTTTTTCCATTTTCCTTTAACCACATGGGTAGTCTTAAGAGCTTTTTTTTTTTTTTTTTCCTGTGTAGAGATTGTTTTTCAGCAATTCTGTAATGGTGATTAAGGAAATCCTATCACAATAGGAGTTAAACACAAACCTACATAAGATTAGTTTATGGTTTTAAAGAGGACTTACAGATGTAACTTATGCAAGCAAATTATATTCAAGTAAATATGTGTTCCTAGGGATTAGTAATTCACTATGTTATAAATACAGCTGTGATCATAGAACAAAATATTTTAATTAGAATTAGATACTAAAAATAGCTCTTAATAGGGAATTACTATCCACATAAAGTTGTTTAAATATTCGTGTTTTAGTAGTGTATAATTATAAGTAAAATCTTTAACATAATGTAAAGGGAATCATATGCTCTGTAAGGTTCTTAAAGTAGATAATGATATATTTTTACAGGGTTTCGTGGCTTGAAAACAACTTTTTTACTATTACAAACTAAGCTAGAGGAAATTTGAGTCAATGGGCTTTGGAGAGGGAGGAAGGATGATGGATGATTTATAAAGACTGGTTGAGAGGGGCTCTGTTTGATCAGCCTAAGCTGGTGTGTTTGTGATACACTTTTCACAGCTACTGTGTTTCTGGATGTTGCATCATGAAACGAATACTGCCAGCAGCCACATAAGAGCGTGTGGGCTTTTCTCTGCTTTTCTCACATTTACGCTCAGCCTTCTATGTATGCATCAACTAATCAGTCTTCTTTAATATCAGATACCTTCTTAGCCTTCACGCTTATTTATCTGAGCAAAACCCAGTTGTATACGTATACAAAGTAACTGGATGTTCACGTACACAATTAAACATTATTCTGCAGTCTGGCACTAAATAACATCTTTAAGGAGCTGAGCACTACTGAGATACTAGCTGGGAATAGTAGCTGGAACTGTCACTGCAGGAAATGATCCCCAAAATGCCAAGTCCACAGTCAAGAGGACATGTGAGCTCCTGGGCTTTAGTCTTTAACTGTGTCATTATATTCTGCTGCCACGTGTGAACATGTATCCTAAACAGTTCTCTGCCTACTTGATCAATATCAAGGTTGAGTCATATGGATAACATAGAGAAAGTTAATATCCTCCATATGTTGTACCCATCTTGCAATAAGAGAACTCTATTAATATGAGTCTGGAAGTAATTTTGCCCTGCAAAGGGGATGAGGAGGAGAAATTGAAGTTAGCGCTGGCTAAACTTTGTGGTATGTCATAAAGGGATGCATGAAAAATATATATGTATAAAAAAATCATTTCTGTATAACAACAGCTTTCCCAAAAGGTTCAGAAAGGTGAGATTTAACTTGCATTCTTTATATTTATTTAGTGTTATAAAAGTTCCAAGGACCAGCAACCTCAGATGGAGCTGCTGCTGAATGACTGCAGTATCACATACATTCCCAAAGACAGCAAAAAGAAGAAGCATGAGCTGAAAATCACTCACCAAGGAGCGGATGCACTGGTTCTAGCAGTACAGAGCAAAGAGCAGGCGGAACAGTGGCTAAAGGTAAGGTAGGGTTGCTGACCTGAAGCTTTTGCACTGTTGAAAGTCCTTTTGTCAGATTAAGTCAAATTGAAAATTGAGATTCAGATAGAATCTTTAGCCAGTTCCAGACCATTTACATCCCATCTAAACTGGGGCTGCAGAAATTTCTGCAGAAATGCAGAAAAATGCCGCTGTACAATAAAAAAATAGAGAGGTATAACTTCCCCCCCTGCACACCTCCATCTAATTTTGCAGAAGACTTTGCTAGTTAGGACACACGCTCAGTGAGCTACAGGCTGAGGTTGCTGTTGGATAGGGATGTACGAGTAGCCACCAAGGCTTCTATGAAGAAATTGGGCATAGCACCACCACAGTCATCTTTTTAAAAACGTGAGGAGATACTTGAATGACTCTGAATGGAGAAAAATCCTTCAGCTTCTGGTTGCTAAACAAAGTCTGCTAATCCTAGTTTAGCAGCATGTCATCTGTTAGTGTTTGTTTGGGAACGTAGACTTCTGAGAAACAGGATTGTGTCATCTTCCACTCCTTTCTGTTCAGTGTCTAAAAATGTGGAAAATCCCAGCACAAGTGCTACAGTTTTAGCTCCTAACCAGATTACTAGTATTTATGTTGGACTTTGCCAGTCTCAGATGTGGAGGTCAGTGAAGTAGTGTGGGAAACTACCACTGCAGTTTCAGTGGCTTGTTTTAAGATCTTTAAATCCAGCCCTTTAAATGCATATGAAAGCCCAAATGCGTAAGACTCATCAGGCATTCGCCTTGCTGTGCTCTGATCTAACCTTATATGGTGCTTATCTTGCTAAGAATAAATTGTGTTTTTCCAAACACAATCGAATTAAAACATGTAGGAATTTCCTGATGACAGATAGTTTTTCTGTAGAAGGCAGAGAAGTAAGATGCAGTTTAAGAGGTACAAGATCTACTGAAGGCTAGTTCAGCAAATGGAAAATTAATCTGTAATTAATAGGAAAATTTCCTGTTTTGTCCTACTTGAATATATCTTTGGGAGTTTTGCTGGGTGTGTGGGCTGTTTTTGACTGGTAGTTTGTATCTTAGAAAACGCAGTGTTGTCTTTTAAAGAGAAACTGAAGACATTCATGACTTTTATGGGCTTTTTATAACATCATTACCTTGTTTTATCTAACACCGTCCCAGTGTTCTGTTAACTCTACTAATGTTTCAAAAATACTGATTGGAATGAAATGACATTCACAGGTCATACTCCTTTCCAGGGGAATTCCACTGCAGTTAGATCATGGTAACTGCCCCTTTATTTCCTGCCTTGTTCTAAACTTGGATTTGCTAATGCTGAATACATTGGCACTGACCAGACTTTCTTTCATTACGATATTTTTCTTTTCTTATTTAGACATAAAGCATTCCCCACACAGACAGACAGAGCACTGCTAGATTTGTATTCCAAATATTAGCAAAACTCCTTGTGCTGAGGATGACCAGCTGGGCAGTGAGCTGTCTGCCAAAATTTTGGACACAGGCCAACAGGCTTTCACTAAATCCCATCCCACAGTGCAACTCCAGCAGTGCAGCTTTCAGGTAGATGGCAATGCCACCGTACAGCCAGCATCCAGCTCGTCTGTGCTCTGGGCACTTCCATTCCGTACGGTACAAATTGCCTTCCCATCAACAAGCCTAAAACGGTTTATGCAGTTCTTGCAAAATGCTCCGAGGCTTTCAGATAGCGCAGCTTTTCAGCAAAAGGCAGTGGTTTTGCATTTTTAAATGGACAAGGCATTTTTATTGTAAAAATAATTATTTTTTTGCTCATTCAGCCCTCACTTTGACCAAGCTCTGGCAATCATGTGTGGATTTATGTAGGAAGTGACCACACTGCGTTATCTAGGGAGTAGTGGTTGGAGCTTTTCCTGCCTGTCAGTTGGAGGTTTCCTGCCACCCAAGCTCTCCATCAGCAACGTGTGCTTTCTATAGTTAATAAAATGGGCAGTTTTAGAGTCTCTGGCAGTTGAGGAAGGTCGCTGCAGCTGTTATTTTTAATCATAACACACCTTTTCTATCACAGATAGCGTAGGAAGTGGGGCCAGGTTGTCAGGCCGGCACAACAGGTTCTCCTGAAGAGACGTGTGTGTAATCGTCAGGTCAAGGCTTCCTGCTCAAGTCTGAATATGTCAAAATGCCTGTGGAAGAGACAGGAGATTTTTCCCAGGAGAGCTAAATAATTTTTGAAAAACAGTAACATATAATCGATATAACAGATACTTACTTTGGCAGACAATTTTAAAATATCAGTTGGAACACAAGAGATATTAAAAAGAGCTGAAAGAAATCCGGAGTATTTTAGACATTTTTTTGGTAAAGATGACACCATAAAACAGCTGATAAACCTAGTGTAAATTGAAGTCTAGACTGCAAACCACAAGGGGAGTTTCAGGTTTACCAGCTAACAAATGCTTGATGAAAAAGAAGATAGCTGATGTCACCAAAACTCTGTAAGATTGCAGAGCATCAGGCATAACCAGTGCAAATTCCAGGCTGCAGTTGAGATCATAGCACTAATACAGTGTGCAACATAAAGTGATGGAAATTTCCAGACTTGAGTCCTGAAATGTACCCACAAAAATGTACATGAAAAAAATGCATGCAGTTAAACACTCTGACCCAAACATGAGGTCTTTCCATGCATGCTTGAGTATATGTGTATCTGTGTGCACTTTTGTGCCTTTGCGGTCAAGTAAGGTTTTAAAGTCTGCCTGTTTGTCTCAGCACATCCAGCACTGAAACCAGCTACTTATTTATCAGCATCCTTGGGAAAAGCTGCCTTAAAAATTAAAGACCTACTAAGAACATGACATTACAAGAAGATGCTTGTTTACTGGCTTCGTTCGTGCAGATGAATGTGTTCTGTGTGCAGCACCTTCAAGCTAGACCACAAAAAACTTAAAATGAAAGCCAATGGATGTCAAGGAAATGAAGTTTTAAAGTAGCTGCTTGTAGAAAGCCAGCAGATGTATGAAATGGTCATAGTGTCCATGCCCAAGGCCTCCCCCTCCTCCTAGCATTGCCTCCTGCATACAGGTATTTCTGATGTTTTGCCATGTTACTGTGCAATAAGGCCATCTATTATTTTGAAATACTCCATTTTCTTTCTTTCTTTCTTTTTTTTTTCCTTCTCCTTGTCCTCCCTTTATTAACTTTTCTTTATTTTGCTTGTGCAGCCATGGTGATATTCCTTGTAAGACTGGTTACACAGTCTGATAAGCGCATGTTGCCTTTAGTAAAAGCCTCTGAAATTTCATTTTTTTCCCTGCGCATAGCTTAGTGAGTGGAGCTGGGGAAATTCTGGGGTTCACTCTTCATGTAGACCAGGTTTTACCAAGGAAGAAACTGCTATTAGCTTGCCAGTTTCAATTAGCACAAAACTGACTTTGTAATCATAAACATTATGTGGCTAGTTTTACTTCCTATGGGAATTTCCAGCTAAAGATCTTAAAACACTTAAAATATTAAATAATGTTCCCCAAAGAGGTTATTGTCTCCATTTTGTAGTGGAATAAAGTCGAGTGCTGAATGATCATTCCTT
Organism: Tinamus guttatus; assembly: GCF_000705375.1. Next base: position 7,309 of record NW_010586499.1, read on the forward strand.
AAAACTTACTGGAAAAAAATGCATTTGGGGATGTGTACTCTCTATAACTGATTTCCGTGCAGCATTTGTTGGTTTTTAGGTGACTTCAGTAACACACTCTATCCCAGGACAGATGGGCTGGGTCCTTTCTGTACCGCACTTCATCATGAGCAGTAAGGCCTTTGCAAAGCAAATTGACCCTCCCAGGAGCTATTTCTCAGGGATGAATTTTCCTTTAAGTTTGTGGCTAAAATCACAAGTACACAAATCTCAGCACAGAACCGAGGAGGGCTCACACTTGGTCCCCTGCTTTAGCCCTTAAATAGTTCTTGCATTCCTACTGCAGGTTCCCTTCTTTCTGAGCTCGTGGCTTGGACTGCTTTCTCCCTGCTACATGCAGCGTAAAAAGGTCTTTAATTTGTGCCCAGTTGAGGTTTGCAGCCTCAAGCGCTGCCGTCGGTGCTGCCTCGGGCTGGATGTGGCCGTATAAGGCAAAACACTTCTTGGAAATAATGCAGGAGAGAGGGTGCAGGGCTTGTATTGGTTGAGTATGTCAGAGAAGAATTTTCAAGAAGATATACAGGCACTAAATATAGGTCTTTTAAGGGGATATCTGAGCAGTAGGCTGCTGGCTGCCAGAAGCTCACCCCACTTTGCTCAGATAAACAGCAATAAGGAGGAAGATGAAACTTTTCAGGCTAGAGAATTCTTGAGAATGATGTTTTCCAGTACACAAGCTGAAGGGAGTTTCTTTTTAGGACCCGCAGCATAGGTTATGTCAATAAAGTCTGCTTTTCCTCTAAATAATGTGGGTTGCTTGACTGTGAGCTCCTTGGGACATGTCTTCTGCTTTTCTGTAAAGTGCTAGTGAGCTTTGGTGCTCTGTTAAGGAGAAGGCTCCAAGTGGCATAGTTAAATACATGTCGTGCAAGGAGTCCAGAAAAGAGACAGGATAAGACTGTGATCATGCAGGAATGATGAAAAGTCCAAGAAAGTCACTACTTCTCAGGCACTTGGCAAGGAGTGTTACAGGAGAGAAAAATACTGGGTTAACTTTGAAACCAGTCCTTTTCCTTCTGTTTTACTGTGTATAAGCAGATTTCAGCTTTACTGTATGCCCTTTTTTCAAGACAAGTGGCAAGGCCTTCAGTTCTTCCCACTTCCCAATATGTGAAACATACTGGTAGATGGGACATATTGGTTTGCTGGTTAGATTTTTAGCCCAGATTCCTAGAGAAATGAAGCAACTGTGCAGTCACACCATCAGTGTTCTCACTAACCACTGTTGAACTCAATATTTTTTAAACTTAATCCTTTCCTTGCTTGGTTTGGAAGACAGCGGCAATCTCACAGGCATTAAATTCCTATGAGTTTTGTGAAATCAATCATGGGCAGAAGAGAGGACACTATAATCATGTCCCTATAGTGTGCAAGTCTCTAACTGAACTCATCCCGTGGTATCCAGCAGGAGAGAGATCTACACCTTTCTCAAATGCAGGAAGAGTTTCAGGCACTCTTATTCTTCATCAGGTACCGGAGAGTGCAGCCACAAAGAACCATCTGTAGTTGAGGGCTTCTGCTTGGGGTTTGCTGGATTCCTTTGTCACGGGTTGGGGATAGCAAGGAGCTTGACTTTCAGATTTTACTGCAGAGCTGGTACTTTCATCAGGAGCCTTTGAAGGTAGCTAGAAAATTCTCATGATTTGATCCTTAAGACTTCATATGTAAAAGAAATAAAGGTGGGGCAGGTATTTTGCCTCCAGTCATGCTGTGTCATTTAAAATAGAATGCAATAACTAGAGAAATTTGTAGATGAGTGCAGGGATGAAGGTTTTATAGTAAAAGTTGGTGATTCCATAGCAGGATATTTTTAAAGAGAGAAAGATTCCAGACACACCACATGGCAAAAATTCCACTGACTTCACCCATCCTTGTCAACTGCCTAGGGCAGAGAATCTTTCCAGCCTTATAACTGCAAATATTTCCCTTCTATTCCTCATGTCACTGAAGTCGATGCGATACACATTTGTATATCCTCATCCATCTGGGGATTTAAGGTCTTTCTATAATATAAATATGGAAAAATAGTATAATTCAGGCTGCACAAACATTTTCCAAGTTTGCGTTCAAAAGAGGCAGTTCTGAAATCTAATAGCTGTAGTATCGTAATGGTGATTTTATTTAAAATTGTTCTGATAGAATAACGGGATTTTGTTTTAAATGTGTATAGCTTTGAATTTGCACAAAGAAATGAAAGACCTTCACTTTTCTCATTATGTTTGTCCATGTATTTTAAGTAGGTAAATATGTATTTTATCTGCAATCTCAGTGGGATTTTCCTGACAGATCACCCTGTGTGTATTATGCATAAAAGTATTTATCATGAGAAAAAAAAAAGATTTCCTTCTTACATTAGTGAAAATATAAACTAATAATGAAATTGGTTGTTTTTCTTGAGATTTGGAAATATATGGATATATTTCCAAATATATTAATATACTCAGTAGAGCCTTCCTGCTTATGCCATCTTATTGAATTATAACACATTGAAATATAATACACTTCTATTTACTTTCTAGCTGTAGAACTGTTGAGATGTCTTTATTCATATTTTGATACATTTCATTCTAATGGATAAAAGTTGTCATCTCCTTTCCCCACTCTTACTCACAGCTTTTCTTTTTATGAAAATACTATATTTTTTTTAATTCATATTTCTTCAGGAGATGGAAGATAGAAAAAATGACAAGAGCTATGAGTCTTGTGATTAAAATTATGCAAGTTGGCAGCACTGGTGGAATGTTTTATCCTTAAAGTTTTGAGTTAAAGCTATAAGCATGTGAAAACCACATTTATAATGGCAGCTGTCTGCAAACGTAATTACAGAGAGTACATCCAGGCAACCATTATATATTAAAGCCATTTCATCCTGTAGAGCTCTGAAAATCTGAGTTCTATGCTGTGTATCAAACACAATTATAGTGTACATAGAAGGTGATGCACAAGTCTGCCAGTGAATCCCTTGAACCCAAATGAAGTGTTGAACTCTTGAATATGCATTTACTTGAGAACTGGCCATGAGCTTCCATTTGATACTCTGTCATTTTTCAAATCAAAATTTAATTACCTCCCAATTAAACTCTTCAGGAAAGCTTTTCCTTAAATATGTGAGGTATGATAAGATCCGTATTTACTTGAGTGCATGACTTTGCACATACTACTCCGCTATTGCTGCCAAATCATTTCCCTCTGTTCTGTCTGTAACTCCCATTACTATCTGCCTCTGCCAAAATTAACTAACTGTGTGGTGTGAGCAGATGCAGAAAACATGAGCCGTTGTATCAGGGTCATGCAGGAGACAGAAATGAACGTTCCCAGAAGCTGTACAGTCACATTTCTGTAGCAGGAAATCAGCAGTGGACTTCCACCAAGCTGGAGGACAGCAATGAGAGGGAAAGCAATCCTCAGAAACGACTTCTCATGTATTTTAGGGCTAAGTTTTAGTCTGAGGTGCAAATATCTGCTTCTCTGCAATAAAATGCTCCAGCAGATATATCTCAATTTTCTCTTACAAAGCATGCCAAGTGCCATGAATTCAATAATAATGTGTGTATGTTTCTGAGAGAAGATACAGGGCAGTTCAGGCAATAAAGAAATGACACTGAGGCGTTTTAAGATATTAGCTCTTGTCTAAAAATGTGGGTTCATTTCCGTGTGTGATGTCAATTCCTTATGGGATGTGAGGTGAACGAGTAAATCTTGCTTTTGTTCCTGAGTTCTTCTTCTGTAAAATGGGGCTGCTGCTCTGTCTTGCCATACGGGATATACTTCACTGAATTTATGATGTGCCCTTGAATTGCAGCGATAGGGTCTTTCTAAGCTCATAAACATTTGATTTGTTTAGTTTTATTCTTAAAGGGAACTTCAGTGCTGTGAAAGGAGCTATAAAATCACATTTGGTGTCATCTTTAGGTCTGTAGTGTTCAAATTGGTCCAGTTTAAAATGAAGATGATGGTGGTGTTTGGTGCTTTGCTTTGCCTTTCTGTTTAAAACAAGTAGGATTTTGTCAGCTGGAAGATTGCCATTTCCCCTGAAATTCAGAGTTTTGCAGGTCAGATCCTCTTCTGGCAACCAGAGCTGAGATAAACAGTGTAAGGGAAAATCTGCATATGTTAACATGAGCATACAGACATGTTGCAAGGCTTCTGGTAAAAGATGCCTAAAGACAGCCTGGCTCTGCCATCCAGACGTCTCTAAGAGGCCTTGGTGGCGGCACAGAACTGAACGCTGCTCAGCACGAGGCTGCAGTGGGAGGTCAAGCCCTATGCTCCTCAGCATGGGCAATTTGGGGCTCATAATTGCAAGGTGGTAACCTCATTAAAGAAACCAACTTAATGGTGTCCCTTGAGAATCAGCAAAAGTGAAAGTCCTTGTCTGTCATGGCTTCTTCTGTTTCATGTAGTTTTAGTTTTTGAACTCTTTCTAACAGCAGACATTTCCAAGATTACTTTGACCTATACCTTTATGTCAGTGTGCAAGTAGAGAAAGAAATACCACAAAAAATACTGCTTAGTACGAGCTGTGAGTTGCTAAGAGCAGCTGGGTAGTGTATTAGGCAAAACTCTTGACCTTTGACTTGCGGGACCTTGGATCCAATCCCACTTTTTTTTGTCATCAAAATGAAATCAATTTGGTGGTGTGAGCTGAGTTCATATTGCAAAGCCCCCTAGAAATTAGCAGTTCTGTTGGTTGCTTTGCTCAGGAGCTGCCTGGAGCCTTGGCTTGCCTGGAAATTGAAACCTCCCCCCTCTGACATCCCGTCTGCTCCAGGTTGTACATGAAAGGCCTGCGGGAGGCCAGGGGAGAGACTCTGGTAGTGGCAGCCTGCCCAGCACGTTGCCTGTGGATGGAGAGATGTTCACACTGCCGTTTTTTGTTTTTGTTTTTTAACTTTCAGACTAGTAAATATTTGTGTGATTCCCGGTTCTCCTTCACATTCCTGTGTAATCTCTCGGATTTGCATTTGTCGACTAATTAGTACATCTTGCCTTGTATTTTAAGGTTATAAAAGATGTGTGCAGCGATCTCTCGGATTTGTCAACTAATTAGTACATCTTGCCTTGTCTTTTAAGGTTATAAAAGATGTGTGCAGCAACTGTACCGGAGCTGTGGACTCAGATGGGCCGTTGTCTAGTTCTCCGGTGCACAAGACAGAACTGGAAAAGGTGAAGTTACCAAGACTGATCCTGCAAAATTCCTTATGATTGTTTATTATTGGGCACCACTGAATACAGATCACTATTCAGATCACAAAACTGAAATTAAATTTAGTTTGTGGATTTCATCTTGTTACACCATTTTCTGGGGCTTATTCTTAGCAAGTATCTGCTGACTTGTGATACTGTTTAGCTTCTTTGACCTTTTCATTTGTATGGCTTTTGCACAGATCCTACAGATGTGGAATTTCTGCCATCTCATATTGCTTTGGTCAAGAAAAAACACCTGACTGGCTTACGCCCATTAACAGCTTCTTTTTTAATTCATACACACTAAGTGCATATGGTGCATGAGGTGTCGTGTGGAGATGACCAGAAGAAGCGATAGGGATGTGACACTCACGCAAGAATACCTGGAGACTCTGAGGATGTTTTAAGGAAAAGTCTTCCCCTTTTTCTTGAGAATTAATTTCTTAAAGAGCTCCCTGGGCAAGCAGAGGTCGCTGCTTTGGCAGACCCTTCCAAGCGTTCATGCCGTAACGTGCAGGAACTTGGCTATTTGGATATGGTTGTCTTAGCTCCCTTGACTCAGCATGATACCACAGGAAGAATGAGAAAGGACAGGGAATTAACACTGCTTTTATGGCATCTATTTAAGCTCCTGCTCTGCAAGGGCTCCTGTGTGAGCAGACCTTACTGAAGACTTTGTTTAAAAGGCCCATTGGTTTTATCTCAAAACTCCTGTGGGCAAATTCTACCCTTTTGATGTAAGGACACCGCTGTCAGTAGTAGTACATTACATCCAGGGAAACGAAGAGCCAAATATGTTCCATGATAACTCAGATATTCTGGTTTCACAAGCCAAAAGCTGTTGTGTTTGTGTGTTTCTGCACATCTGCACATTATTAGCCAAGTAACTAAAAATGTCATAAAATAGTTACTTTCTGAAATGCATGCCATAAAAAAGTGATGTTGTATAACAAAACTTCTCATTGGTTTTGGGGGGATAATCTGCATATCTTCTTCATGGCTTCACCACTTATGAGTAATGTGGTTACCACAACCGTGCCAGCATAAACTTTATACCGCATCATCCCATATTTCTTATCCAACCATTACAGAATAATTGATACTAAAGATTTCTTGCACAAATATCTTCTTTGCAGCTAGTGATTCCAACACCATGTAGGCATGCATTGTTTTCTGATCCTGATGTGTTGTATATGCATAGCTGAAGTATTTTTTAAAGAAACATTTTTTAAGTTTGGCTTATCTGATCCATGTAATTGTTTATCATTCCTTGACAGATTAAGAAACAGCAATATTGTGGAGTCTAGAAATGCATTACAAATACATAATGTATAATAACATATATTGAATTACTATTATCTGGCTTAAAATATTTTCATTATACTATCAAATATAGATCTAATTTGTGGTTAGGCTTTCACTGTGCTTTTCTAAAGCTTACATGGTACCGTAAAAAACTCCTTTAAACTGAACTGAGGACTGTCTTCTGTTTGTCTTCCAAGCGGATGACTGTTCGGAATATGTTTTATTTCATAGTAATTGTAATTTTAAATGCATCTACGACACTGCTTTTGGCTCAGGTTACCACATGAAATATCACTTTTTTGTCCTTGCAGAAGTTGTCATCTGAAAGGCCGAGCTCGGATGGGGAAGGTGCTGTGGAAAATGGCATCACTATGGTGTGCAATGGCAAAGAACAAGGTACATCTCAGAGGGAGAGATGTTTTGTGTGAATAATATTTGCAGAGAGAGAAAGATAGGAAGTAAAATAGGTTTGGTGATTATATTTTAAAGAAATAACCAATAACACCTCAAAATATTTATATTAGTGTTCAATTCAATTCAACATACATAGTGTGTGTGTAGTTTTTAAGCAAACAACTGTCACTGAATGCTAAAAGGAAATGAAAGAATCATGCATATTATATAGTTATATATATAAATATATGTATACGCGCATGTATAACATGCATAATCATTTAATATTAGTGTGTTTAGGTGTGTATATATGTATAAGATTTTACGTATGTTTACTGTGCAACTGTGAATTTTATTTTGGCCCTTATAAATCTAACAAAGGCCTTCCTAAACTCAGTGGGACTTGTGTGTGAGTTAGATCTGTAACGATCAACCCTTGTGCTCTCCCAATCCTGTGAATCGGTTAGTTGGCTTGCCCTGTAGCAGCGATATTTTCAGTAGAGCAAGGTGGATGTTTTTCTGCTGAGGCCAAGAGGAAGGACAATGTGAGCTACAGTGAGCGCAGCATGTCCATATCAGCCTTGTTGCCAGTGTCTGTGACCCAGTTCCTTCAATTCCTCCGTGTGCCCTTTTCCAGAGTTTCCTCAATAAGCGGATCTCTGTGGCATACCCCAGAACCTGCAGCCTGCTCAATTACTGCAATTTCTCCGTATTGGTGAGGAGCACCGGGCTGTCCTTCCTCCCTACGGCCTGGTTGCTCCTTGCACATCTGGAGAGTGCGGTGGAGGCTGTGAGCAACCATCCTTTGGGAAGGAGATGAAGAGATCTTTGCTCACATGCACAAATCACTGTGTGGGTGTTTGCAGATAAGCTGCAAGCCCCATGTGAAAGCGTTTCTCTTTTCTAAACTGCATGTGGCAGGTGGCTGATTTGTCAGCCTTGGCTGCAGGCAAAATTTCCAATGATTTTTCCAAGTTAGCTAACAGTTAAACTCAATGTGATAAATTACACCATGGTGACTTCCAGACTGTTTCTGTTTTCAGAGCGTTCTTCATCCTAGTCCATCAATTCATATAATCATTTTTCATGTAAACATTTTGTCCTTTTTTTCCCCTCACTTTACTCAAGTCCAGAACCACTAAATATTCTATTTTGGGGAGAAAGCAAAGGCAGCTATTTTTTAATAGTAACTAGTCTAATTGAATTTTTCATCAAAATCGTAAATCAGGGCAAGATCATGGATAAATCCACAGTTCGGTCAGTTAACACACTGACTTTAGCTCTGTTGATGAAATTCAAATCAGTTACCTAAATTTTATTTCTGAAATGAAGTTCATTTCATTTATTCTGTTTTGCAGATAAGTTTCTTTCTGATTCTATTTAGTCTTAGCATTTTTTTTTCTTATTTTTCAATGAGTTACTTAGGAACTTGCTCAGGTAGATACCTGCAAAAAAAATGATCCTTAGTCTTGGTACCTTCAGTAGCTCAATATGCCTCAGTGCAGAGAGCCAAAATATTGCAAGTAACTTAGCAAGTTTATGAAAATCTGGAATAGATGTTAGCAAAATCTCTTTCTGCAGCTCTTTTCCCTTTTAGTCTGTGTGATCATAAAAAGTACTTGCTTCTAATTATTGTCCTGATCCCACTGATTTAATTGCTAATACTGAATTTATACCACTTGTCTCTCTAAAAGGCTAGTTGTGATAAGATATCTTCACCTAATGTAAATCACAGGGACATTTGTGCCAGGCAGGCATATTCTTTGCTTGTTATATGCTTAATTGTTGAAGTATTTGGGATAAGTGTTTAGGACCAGTGAATGATCATCCAGTTGGGTTTTTCTCCTTATGTATACAAGGTAAATCTACCTGCTGGCAGCTTAGTCATATTCATAAATTAAGTGATGACTGCTGTGGAAAGAGACTTTCACATTGAATAGATTAGATAAAATACAAGTCTTTTTTTTTTTCCTCATCCTTTCATATGCCATAATTTTAGTAGGATGAAAAATATATATAGGTATCAGTAATAATGAGATACATAAATGTATATCTCATTGCACACTGCAACTTTTGTCTGACTGTGCATTTGCAGAAGATTGTTTGATTTTTTACTTTAATTCAGGTTCTCCCTATTAATCACTTTATTCAAACCCACTAAAATGCACACTTTTTGCTTCTTGGTAGTGAAAAGGAAAAAAAGTTCAAAGTCAGAAGCCAAGGGCACAGTGACCAAAGTAACAGGGAAAAAAATAACAAAGATCATCGGTTTAGGAAAGAAAAAGCCATCAACAGATGAACAGACCTCATCAGCTGAAGAAGATGTTCCTACATGCGGTAAGAGATTTTCTCTTTGAGTCTCAAATGCACTTTGCAACTAAAACTTTATAAAAATGTAGCCTAGAAATTTTTAATTTTTAACTGCTTTGATCCTTACTCCAATATCAGAAAGATGCACTTGCAGAATAATTAAGAGCCTATAATTTGAGAAAGGACTTAAAGAATTTAAACTATTTTCTAAAATTAAAGCACAAGCTAAGAAAGAG
>NW_010586499.1:16807-29325 GCF_000705375.1 Tinamus guttatus
GGGAGGAGAAATGTGGATCAACAACAGAAAGAAACCAGAGCTACGTAAGCATAAAGATAATTTTCAAATAAATGGATATAAAATGAATAAACTTAGGCCGAAAACAGGGAAGAATTCTTGTTGACAGAGACGCTTTTATGATGAATCTTGCTGAGGATATATGGTGATGGCAGTCGTGATAGCAGGGCAGCAGTCTCAGCCAGAATGATCCCATTAGTTCTGGACTCCTGAAGTGATATATCTTGCATAAAACCAAATTCTTGTAGGCTATTTCAACTACTAGTGTTAAACACTCCTTAAGAAGACAGCTGTAGTGCTTGGTAACATCAAGATTTACCAAGAAAATATGGTAACCTTCTTGCTCACATTTTGTATGTTAGCTGTTAATGTTTGCTAACTATTTGGGACTTTGTGTCCTGTGTAGCAGGTATGGTCACAGCTGTGGTGTTTTCAAATAAAGCAGTGTACTTACTTATAGTTCCTGAAATGATACTCCGGTAGTAACAAACACTTCTCTATAAGAACAAGGTTGACCCACCCTTCTGCTAACCCATCCACCATCCAAAAAATGGCAAAGAAATCAAGCTATGAAGCAATTGTCCGGGATTCTGAATAAAGTCACGGATTATTTTTTCCCTTTTAATTGATGGGAATTCCAGAAAGTTGTGATTTGGCAGCAGCTGGCAGTACATGGTTGCCTGAGGCACAGTAGATGCCCGTTTGAGAAGAGCAGATCCGTGGGACACCAACGAGAATTTCACAGATCACAGGTGGCTCTCAAGCCACAGTTAGGGAATCATTCTCATAGGCAAGCTTTGATTAAATAAGTGTGCCTTTACATGTCTGTACATCAGCTAAGTACAGATGTGATTTATCAACCAAAAGAACAGCTGGGAAAAGCTGTCTCCAGCCAGATACATCTTCTGAAGCATCTGGCTTCCATAAAAGCTCAAACTTCCTGGGTCCCATGATCTGTTGATTATTCTGTATTATGTGAGATACTAACCTCAGCTGTACAACCATATTCGTAGTATTTCTGTCATTATCTATGATCTGGGCATAAGTATAGCCATTACTGTGGTCTGCACTTGGCTCTACTCAACACTACTTGCAGATTTTATAGAAAAATATATAAGTGTGTAGGCTTTGGTCATTGCAGGAAGCCTTTGCAGAATAAGTTTCTCAGGATCAGAAAATTGGCTCAGTGCAATGCCCTGGAGGTTGCTGCGTAGTTTAGGGCTTTTTCATTCAATGTTCTGCCTCCCAAGAACAAATGGAAAAGCACAGCAGGGCCTTCAGGGGACACACAGTAAGGATGGAAATGGAAACCCACCTGTGTGCTGGGTCTCTTCACAACATCAGCACTTCTCTTTGACCAGCTAGTGTGAGCCATGAAGGCCCCAAGTAGGAAGACACACGACACATGTTGGCATGTCAGCTACTGAACGTCTAAGTGGGAATATTCAGCAGGGAAAGCATTGGATCTTGCTTAATTTGGATAAAGTATGAGGGCCTGGAAGAGCTCCTCTGTAAGAGGTGCAGTGGGAGAAGAAGGAAAAGAAAATATAATCTGAAAGAAAACGGAACTATCCCTCCAAAACAAGCCAGCTGGCTTGCACATGAAGCTTTTCCGTTTCTCAGGGTTATGTTATATGGCACAGCTCTGCAGTTTTTGTTACAGGAGGAGGGAGGAAGGCTGGAGAATTTGATCACCACAAGGAGCCAAAATCACAGGATTATGCACATCCTCTTCTTTTTTTTTATGGCACCTTCTAGGATGTGCACAATTCTGATCTGCCATATCCTGTTGGATCAAGCTTTGATATTAGAACCATAATGTTGGAAGAGAAACTCAGAAAAAAATAGGTGACAAGTCATAGTTTTAATGAAAAACAAAGAGATAGCTGTCCAACATGATTAAGTGCTTAAATAAAATCAGACATGAGAATGAAGATTAATATTTTATATAAATTCTGGCCTGTGCAAGATATTATGTCATATCCACATACTGAACACATGTACCACTTGCAAAAGGGAACCAAAATTAAGCTTTTTCTTTTTTCCCCTAAACTAAATGAGACAGCAAAATTGTGCATTGTCTTGATTTTAAAGTTAGAATCCAGGATGATAATTGCTGTGGGACAGAGGAAGAAAAATACTGCCCATTTACTGACATTGTTTGCTTAGATACTGTGTTTGTGAACATAAGAAGAGTAGGCTTTTTTTAAAGGACAATCTCTTCATGAAACTTTAATTTGTTTTAGGGTATTGAATTACTGAGAAAAGTAAATTCAAAGCTTTTGTTCTAAAGCTTAGCTGAAGTTCATACATGCTGCGTACTACAAAACAGTATTTGTTTTATTTTCACTGGCATCAATCACTTAATTTCTGCTTTAAAAATGCTCTTGAAAGTTGCAAGTACAAAATGCATTCTTCTTTCTAAATGAAATTAGAATGGGATAATCAACATGGGAAACAGATAGTGCTATTCTGTTCGTCCCAGCAAAGCAGGATGGATTGGCATTGCGTGGGTGAAATTTATTATGTCTTTAAGAAGACAGTTTTGAATGTTAACAGAAACTAGCTCATCACCAAATTGTATACCAACAGCTGTGATTTCCCCCAGAAAATTTTGGTCAGTCACAGTTACTCAAAACCAAATATCTCCTGTTTCGCTTTATTGCAGGATACCTCAACGTGCTCTCAAATAACCGCTGGCGTGAGCGCTGGTGCAGAGTGAAAGACAATAAGCTCATTTTCCACAAGGACAGGACAGATCTGAAGACCCACATAGTTTCCATCCCTCTCCGTGGCTGCGAGGTCATTCCAGGGCTGGACTCCAAGCATCCCATGACCTTCCGACTGCTTCGAAACGGGCAGGAGGTTGCCGTGCTCGAGGTGCAGTGGCTGTTAACACTAGACCTCCTCTGGACATCTGCTAGCTAACCTACAGGAGCAGTTTCATACATCTTGGCCTTTCAAAAAAGCTTCAGATTACATTATTACATTTTTGGAGAGGGAGAGGGAGAGAAGTTTAGACTTGCAGGCAAAGAAAGAGCTGAGATTTAGGGTCAAGTCACCACAGCTCAGAAAGCTTCTTTCGTGAGATGTTTCCACCGTGCCTCTCTATCCTGACCTGCTACCAAAATATCTGGGCTCCTTCTGTAGGCACACTCTCATACCAAGGATAATATATCTGCTTTAGCTAAGTACCTTAACAGTAATTAATTAATGGATCATTGCTGATGAAAACTCTTTGGGCTCTTAATTCTCATGTATGTCTCCTATCTATATGAGTCACTTTTCTTCTAGGATTCCCATTCAGTGTCCGTATTAAGGTAAAAAAAAATGTGCTAGCCAGCTGCTGAAGCTGTTCACACACTGCATGGGTAAAGAGCTGTCCATAAACACACTCTCACTGCTGCTAAGGTCATAACATCATCTGCAATACCTGCACGGTAACCTCATGGCTGGAGGAGGGGGAGCAGAGGACAGTTACAGTCCAATGCAGCCCAGGCAACTAATAACCTAAGCCAGGGAAATACTCAAAAACTTTGATGGGATCCAAGATCAAAGTGCTGATGGCAGCTACTGGCAATAGACAAGCTGGTATATGAAAACAGTCTTTCTTTCTCTGGAAGGCTGCAGTTAGTGGCTCTATCCATCTTGTACTTCTCAGCAGCAAATGCAAGGGTGAGATGTAACTGAAAAGTCAAAGTGAAAATAAAATACTGGGAAAAAAATAATATTCGTTTTCAGACTTTGTCAAACTTGGATATCATTTTTCCCCCCTTTGTTCACTTTATTTGGTAAGCTAAAGTGAGAAGACACTCAAATTCAAGTATAATGAAGCTACAGGAGGTGGCAGCCTTTCATTTTCAGTGGCAGGACGGACACTTTGAACACACTGGGTTTCCAAGCGCAGGTCACGTCAGTCTCTTAGAACAGGGCCTGTTACATGTGAGCCCTTCAGAGAATCTGAAACACTGGCTGGCAATCCAAAGCACTGTGAAGGGTGGTGAAAATTAAAAAAGAAAGAAAGTTAAAATTTAGAATCAATTTGAATAGAAACCGCACGCTTTCCTTTGCTCTCCCCATTTTTTCCATTAATTATTTTGTTACTGTTCAGCTTTGCAATTAGTGAGTTGAGGTAGAATATGAAAGTTCAAAAATCATTTGTAAGAGGAATCCTGTTCACACTTGTGAAGTTCCATTAGGAAAGTAAATACCATCAAACAGAAAAATATTGAGACTTTTTTTTCAAATAACTAATATTTCTTCTAGTATTTCATTATTTTCTTTTTTTTTTTAATTTCAACACAGCATTAACGTTTTCTAAGTGTGACGTGACTCTAAATTAGCCTGTGTAGTTGTTTTTTCTTTTTTTCTCAAGACTGCCCAGTTAGTATTACACCATAACTGCACATAGTTCCACATAGCTTATTCAGAGCGTTCTCCTTGTAGCAAAGGAAGTTTAATGAAAAGCCTGTTTTTTAGTCAGGAGCGCAGCAGAGGGAAGCCAGGGCTTCTTGTACAATATGGCAGCATTTTCCCAAGTAGAGCGCGCAGTTTGGAAATGACGTTGACGTTCAGTGGCAGATTGAGGACTTAACCCCTGCTCTTCCCCTCTCCTTATAGGCTTCATCGTCTGAAGACATGGGCAGATGGATTGGGATTTTGCTGGCTGAAACTGGGTCTTCCACAGACCCCGGCGCCCTGCACTACGACTACATTGACGTGGAGATGACGGCGAGCGTCATCCAGGCTGCAAAGCAGACCTTCTGGTAGGCGCGTTAACCCAGCCGGGCCCGTCTCAGCTCCCTGGGAATTCACATCCTTATGCTAGCTCTCGTGCCAAGACAGCTTAACAAAATCCCCCCTTTGCCACATAGCCAACACTTGAAGTGTCTCAGCATCTCAGATGTGTTTAAGATTATCTTCTTGGCATCCTGTGAAGTGTGGTAAAAATGCAGATGATGGCCAACTTTATTCCAATCTTTACTCCTTTCAGTAAGGCTACTTATTCGGTGCAATAATTTTTATTCCTCTCTTTTGCCTGAAACCTTAGCACTGTCCCTGGAAAAGACAAATATGCTGACATTTAAGTAAATTTCTAGCTACCTAGATTACATTAATTTACCTCCTGGCTGTATTTATATTTATATCTGAACAGAACTCCTGAAAATGTGATGCAAATTTAAGACTTGGATAGTCACATTCTCAGGGTTCCCATTTTAAAATCCTTTTTTGATTAATTAAAAAAATTCATCAAGTTCACAGAAATCCAATTTATTTTTGAAATTTAATTTAGGAGGTGGAATCTGGGAGGAGATGTAGGCACAGCATGCAAAGTCAGTCTGAAATATAGATCTGAACAGTGTATCCCTCATCTCAAATGCTATGTCATGGGGCAAGAAAAGCAAAGCATAGTTAGCTTCTACACAGTGATTTCCGTGTTCAAATCAATTTAAGCATTAAATCAGCATTTGGTGGGAAGGGACCCTCATTCTTCCATGGCTGCATTAGATCATTTAACCCGTGAATACTGAGGACATCTGGGATCTCCTGTGGCACCAGGTGGTGTCAGAGGGTCAGAAGCCAGTTGCTTGATGAGACATCTGCAATGAGCCTGGCAATGAGGCTTTCCACACAACTCAGTAATTCATCTGCCTTAATAACACGATGGTGAATCACACCCTACCTGCCTAAACTTAAACAGACTCAAAGCTTTGAGAAGGCAGAAAAGCTTCGGAGTTTTCCAAATGCTCTTCCCTTTGCTCTATTCAGAGAGCTTTAGTGTGGGAGAGTGTGCCACTTCATTCAGGACCTGGGTTTCATGATAGATATCAAAGGGATCAGTGTTGCCATTATCCCAATTTTGTGAAAGCCAAATAATTCTGAGAGAATCAAAATGCATTTCACTTATAGACTCTTGTTACTATTTGTTTTGAAGTTAACAGCAATCAAGAAGTACATCCTGGGTTGACATGTATTTTTGCTTCAGTCAGCATCTAATACAAACCACATTTAAGAAAGAAATAGAATGGAAACCTTTTCCCCCAAATATTGCTTGGCTTTCCTTTTCTGAACAAAAGTGATACTAATTGGAGCCAAGTGAAAAAACATATGCAACTACACCACATATTAGGGAAGAATGTCAAACTTAACTTGCAGAATAGCAAAAGTCCCCATTAGGAGGTTGTTCAAATTCATTGGGTGTCTTTGAAAAGACTGTAAGAGCTTGTCAATAAGCAACTAAAGTAGCTGCCTTGTGATTTTCAGTGACTCAGAAAATTAGGAGAAATGACAGTGATACTGAAGTGTTAATAAATATTATTGGCAGGCCTTTATAGAATGAGTAGCCATATTTTAAATTGACTGCAGTTATCATTAAAGTCTCATTATCATAAAATCACACCAGGTTTATTGATAATTCTTTTACTGTGATTAATGCTTTACCAAATGATTGGCTCTCCATTAATAAGCTTGTTGTTAGTTTCCTTTATGCAAATCACTAGCTATCTAAGGAAGATGGGAGGAAAAATGTTTTGTAACTTTATTTTTTCTCTCTGTTTTTGCAGGTTTAGAATATAGCTAGCTAACTTACATGGATGTATCTGCAAACAGGGCTTATGAGGCATAGTGAAATAATGTTCAGTGTTTGCAGATACAGGTTAAATGTTTGCTTCTTTTGGCAGTGGAAATAGTTACAGCAGGTGCATCACATGTCATTAGTGAAGCTCTTCTTTCAGACATTTATCACACATCACACTTGCTAAAGCTATTTAAATAAAAAAACACATGATTACATCTGCAAATATAGTCCTTCACACTAGCCAGAAACCTGTTAGTGTTCTTCACTAGGAGGAGCAGCCCTTTTGTAATGTATCATGAAGTATGAGATATGGTAAAGTTAAAAACATTTTTATCTCTCCTAGACTTTTAGTGGTTTGTTTCCTTGTCTGTTTTAAGATGGTAAAAAAAAATCTTCAGTCTAATGCTTATTCCAGACCCCTATCCCAGTGCATCCACCTGGGATGTGGCAGCCAAGAAGGGCTCACAGTGACCTGGGCAGGCTCATCCCTCCTGTGAGCCCATGTCCCCCGCGGCTCAGGTGAGCAGCAGATGGATGAGGCCTGGCTCCCTCTGCACAAGAAATTCAATGGGCTCAATATTATCCCAATGCCAAGAGAAAGCTCATGTCGAAACCACAGAATTCTTGACTTCTGGCCAGCGCTACAGACAGCCCACTCTGCTCTAGGAGGGCTTTATCGTATTTTATGAATGTCAGCACAGAGCCTGAATAGTTCCATTGTCTGGGGTGGAAGTCTTTGTTTTTCCTTTCATGTGTACCTGCATCTATAGGAATTGCAGGGATATTGCTGTGTACCTCCCCCTGTTTGAGAGGCTGCTTGAAATGAAAGCTTGCCCTTAGGGTCATTATTGCTATTGGCCTGATTCTGCAGCTGCTTTCTACTTTGCTCCCAACAGAAACCCTCTTGTAGTTGGTGACATTTTGCAGAATTCTGCAGAATTCCAATAAAAGGGCTTGGGTAAATAAATAAACAACAATATATATCCCTGGCAAAGTTTTCAGATGGCTTGGATGCACTCTGCATAACCAGAATGTGCATATAAAGTAATTGCAGGAACACAATGTTTGCATCATTGTTCATACTCCACCCAGCAAAAGGTTCTGTTATGAAAGTGAAAAAATCAGCAGAATTTGGAGCATAAAATATGCAGCAGATTTTAATGGACTTGTTAATTTCGTTTAAAAGTCCTGCTTTCCTTCAGCCTTTGCGGGATTTGATTACGGCATCTCCAGCTTCCCAAGCGCACATCCCCCCCGGGCATGCATGCACTAAGAAAGACACCTGCCTGGTGCAGAAGACAAGGAAGCTTTTACGGGACACTGCCAGGCTGGCTTGTAACTTAGATCAGCAGGTTCCCCTGTAAATAGTAGTTACAGATGAGTAGTTACAGATGTTGCCAGCCAGGCTTTTTCGCAGTCTTACGCACGCTGTCGGAATACAATACAGAAACATGTGTCTTGATAGCACGTGGTGCTGCTAGCAGCAGCGCGCGAGTAGCAAAGGAGGGAGGGAAAAGTATCCTGAGCTTTCCTGCAGAAAGTGAGAAGATCCTGTGCTTCCAGGCTACATAATCAGTTACAGGGAGCAAATCACTGAATCATTGTGTGGACTTAGGTTCGAGAGCTGTTTTTTATTATTTTTTATTTTGCTTTATTCAGTTTTATGAACAGGCGAGTCATATCTACAAATCCGTATCGGGGAAGCACTGCCAACGGCTACGCATGTCCAAGTGGAATGGCACTTCATTACGATGATGTTCCCTGCATAAATGGATCGGTAAGAATTTAATTTGCACGGGACAAATGGTTTGCATGTGTTGAATGCATGGCCATCTGAAAATTATATTATCTAAAAAGCACCACTGGGCAGTTTCCAAATGAACTCTTTATTTTTTTGATTGGGAACTGCAAACTTCTCTCACACCTACAGAGTATTAGGGGTGGGGGACATGTTGTGTACATTAACCTGCACAAGAGCCAACATGTGTTTAGAAAGCAGCTGCCTGCTGCTGATTTGTTGCCAAGTCCTTGAATATAATACTGACTTGAGGGGTATTTTTTTAGATCACACCAGACCTGGAAAAGTTAAGGACTCAGTTACCCGAGACACTTGTCCATTGAAAGAAAGACTTTCTGTCCCAGGGCTGTATGGCTTTTGACAGCACGTAGCGCTTTTCCCAAAGGAGGATTGCAGGGGTCATTTCCATCCTCACAATTTGTAGCGCTGATCTTAGACAGATGTATAATAAGCTTTAACACATAATTGATATTAACCCATAGTAGTATGTGGTCCCTAAGAGGATTTGGAAGAGAGCTATGGCTCATGTCAACTCTCAAATTGGGCTGCTTCCTAAAGGCCCTCACGAAGGCTGAACTCTTGGGGAAATTCACAGAAATTTGAAGTCTTAAGCACACTTCAGGCACAGTCCTCAGCCATGTCATAATAATGTCAGAAAGATGGTAGAAAAGCCTCTCTGGGGAACAACACACAACAGCATGTGTGGTGAGCAGTCTGGGTCTGCAGTACTTGGATGCGCTTATAAGCCTTCATAGGAGAAGTATACTGCCACAGCCAGGATGGATTAAGGAAGGATATTTGGCAGCCAGACTCATGGTTTCTTTTAAGATTAATTGAATGAATCACTGGGGTATTGTTGTTGAGCTTTCCATTTTTCTGAAGAAAAAAAAAAAAAAGAGGAAATGGCCTGTAGCTATTTTAGATAGATAGCTCAGAATAATAAATTTCCAGCAAATAAAATGTAATACTAGCATACCAGGAGCTGGAAAGACATATAGCCTGAAGAAAACAAAATCCAAACAAGAAAAAACACCCTTGGCTTTTGCTGTTAGGCTATATTATTTTTAACAAACCGTGTACCAGATGTAATCCTGCAGGTTCATCTGCATAGCCCACGAGAATCCCACTACCTGCTTCGAGAAATGGTGTGACATTTCTTTGTGTGCCCTTTCAGCATTGGAGTTACCAATTGAAAATACAATCTATTAAGTATTAAGGGGGTAGGATAATACCAGCTTGCTCATATAAGAGAAAAGGACAGAGGTTATGAGACACATTATACTGGGCTGCCTTTCCATGCTGTGTCCCCCTGCACTTTTTTTCTTGGTAGCCTAACTCAAGGGTAAGCAATAATGCTATTCTTGATAAACATAAAGGGCTTTTTTGGTCACAGAAGCTTTGCTAATGTTTTAATGTCACTTGGGTTCTGCATGGTGTCCTGTTTACTAACTGCCAAAGTGTGTGTGTTGCAGTGGGAACCAGAAGATGGCTTTCCTACTTCCCGTAGCAGGAATATTGGAGAAGAAATGCTTTATGATAACGCAGGCCTGTACGATAACTTGCCATCTCCAAAAATCTTTGCACGCTATCCATCATCTGAGAGAAAAGCCGCTAGGTTATCTGCTGACAAACTCTCCTCTAACCATTACAAACACCCTGTCTCCTCCAATCTGTCTTCTGCTCAGTCTGTCACTAATACCTCTGCTGTGGGGAGGGGATCTGTATCGCAGGTACTGTACTGTTTAATACTTAACAAAGCTGCTTATTTTTGGCTGTTATGTGTATTCATTGTTATTTTAAAGACCTTGGACTATTTCAGTTAGTCTTATCGTGTTAGGAATTTGGTCATGAGCCACTGCAAATGGAGCAGTTTTGCTCAGTGTAGCTGCTGATGTGAAAGCACTGTCTCCTCTGGGTATGTAAAGACCTTTTCCAAGGACTCATGGTGATTTACGTAGTGTAGAAAATAGCAAAAGAACGCAAAAGAACACATGTGGCTAGTGTTCTGCTTTCTCCTTAGGCATGGGGATGACTTCAGAAGAAAAAAAAAGCATCTCTAGAATGACTAATTGCTCATTATATTTACAGTAGTTACCTATATAATGTATGAATTCATGTAAAGTATATTCTATAATATATAACTGTATATATACTGTATTTAAATAACTGTTTGCTATTTTCTTCCCCCAAATAATTTAAGCACACTGTTTCTCTGCTGGGTTCCGTTTGTAGCAGGGGTGCACTCTAATGGCATATGAAATGAGCAGTTTCTGGCAATCTTGGGAGCTTCTTTGGCCTTTGGGAGTGTATGCCCTTTTTAAGTAAAATATAATAGTAATGATCATTAACTAAAGATTGCGTAAAAGGAAATGGGCATATTAGCCTAATATTTTTTTAAAAAATATGTGCTAACTGGATTATTCTGAGCAAAAATCCCTGTAGCACAGTGATGTAAAAGTCTCACAGCAGGTAGGAAACAGTCCTGGTGGTTGCTGCTCCTGGAGCTCGCAGGACAGCAGCGGCAGAGCTCAGTGATGGGGCTCTGGAGGAAACACTGTCTCCAGCTGAATCAATTAAGTCTATTAAAAGGCTTCTGTAAGCAGGCAGCTTTACATCCTGCTGTCAAGCTTTGCCCTTGATGAAAGGGTGACTGTAATGCCAGTGGTACAGTAATAACCGGATCCTATTTGTACTTTGTTTTCCAACAGGTTAGAGGCAAGAAACCTCCTGCAGCTGCTAATGGGATCACAGGAAAAGGGAGAACTTTAAATAGCCAGCCGAAGAAATCTGAGTCCGTGTCGTGCGTGAAGCGCACAGCATCCAGTAAGTGCAGCCCCTGCAGCGCCCAAAATGCCTCTCCCCAGCAAACAAGGCAAAGGCCACCAAGGCTCCTCTGTGCCTGGAGGCATCACTAGCACTTGGGATGCGGGAGCCCGTGCGAATTGGCAACTCTTTATCACTCCCGGCATTCCCGAGAGTAAAAGGATGTCATTAAATATGAAATATGGCTGAAAAAATACTCATGAGCAAAGCGGGAAAGAATGCAGTAACTTCCTTTTGGGACAAAGAGTAACTCTATATTACTCTTGGGACAGAGGGGTGAAAAGCTGGGAAAGACACTTGATGGCCTTTATGTTGCTCATAAGTGGAATTATTCTTATCCCTAATGAGAAAGGTATAACAAAAAAATGAAGACTGCTACTGCTCAAAAGCTTCCTGGAAGAGATGAGATTTCAGCTGGGGCAAATAGAGAAAGAGGATTCTCCTTGGCAGGTGGATTGCCTGTAGGTAATTTGAGCACTTCCTTTCTGAGATAAAGACTCATTAAAGCAACTTTATACTAAGAAAGGAAGATTAGGGGAGAAACTTGTCTCATTGTCTTAGAAAAATCACTTTGGGTAATATTAAAAACAAGCCTAACAACAGGCTTGTTTTGTTTAAAAAGATAAGATGGAAAAGAAATATGATTGTGTTCTTAAAACAAAACAAAGGCTTCTAAAAAAAAAATATTTTGAAGAAGTCCTGCACTTAATGGAAACAAGAGAGATTTGGGTTATATATATTTTTCTGATTGTGCAGGTGGATTGGCGCTGGCATAGATAGTTGTGGGAGGTAAAGGCATCTGTTACTAAAGACCATCTAAAACAGGTTTGACAGATATGTGACCAAAGCGATCTGTTGGATGACCTATTTTCTTTGAGTCTGTGACTGGAACACATATTGAAGTGACTGTGATATAAATTGGAACGCAGATATGAAATGTAAGCCATGAAAGTATTTCTGTGGGATAGGAAGGAAAAAAAAAAGCTGAAGTACCACAACAGTGGGCATATCATGTTCTCTTACATCAAGCGAGAAAAGATTTGTGCTAGGTACTGAAGCCTTCTCTTGAAGTAGGGATGGAAATGAGGTAAAAAGGGCAAATGGTTTTTCCTCCAACCCCTTCCAATTAAAAATCAAGGGTTCAGAGATAAAGGCCCTGGTTTCCATTCTCTGAATTACAGAGAACGGCAAGGCCATTTTAAAAACCAATGCACTAAAGGTAGCTGTTATTTCTCATTTTTCCCCCATATAAATCTAGAGGGGAAAAAAAAAATTGTTAGTAAATGTACTTCATAACTCAGC
>NW_010586499.1:29338-96134 GCF_000705375.1 Tinamus guttatus
AGGAAAAAGTGAGTGGAACAGAAAGGCCAAGCTGGTTTCTCAAAACACAAAATAGGCTCTGTGATGTTGAGTTTCAGGGAATTGGTTCAGGCTTCACTGAGAGTAAAAGGGTCCCATGTCCAGAACCAAGGTAATTTCATTGGGAAGCGCGCGGGATGAGGTCCGTGACGGCAGTGTCATTCGTGCAGATGCCGAGCAGTACAAGTACGGCAAGAACCGCGTGGAGGCCGACGCGAAGCGGCTGCAGGGCAAAGAGGAAGAATTGCTCAAGAGGAAAGAAGCGCTCCGGAATCGGCTGGCCCAGCTCCGAAAGGAAAGGAAGGATCTCCGAGCTGCCATTGAAGTCAATGCTGGTAGGGGTGGCTCTAGGGGCTGACTTGGTCAAGTTACTGGCCCAAATGGGTTTCTGTCCTGGGCTGAAGATGTAGCACTACATGAGTTTGATTTTGAAGTAAAGCTGTAGTCTGTAATGGCTGTATTTGTTTTTTATATACATTTTTATGTTTGTGTGTGTATGTACATATATTTATTTATTCATACATACACACACACACACACACACAGAGGTTAACTGATTCATTTGTGTCAGCTAGAAATGGCAGTGGTGGGGCCTGAAGCCACTCGTTCTCCAGCAGCCTGTGGGAACAGTTCTTATGACCAGCTAATTATACTTCTATGATATGGACAAACAATGAAACAACTACCAGTTTGAAACCAGCTAAAAACTAAAGAAGGCACCTCAAAGACAGTGTTTGGGTTTTTTTTTTCTTGCTAACATTTTCCCTGATAAAAAAGGGTTTTGCAAAGAACGCATTTTTTTGTGGTCAGTGATTATTTTTTTTAGAGACCACATTCCTTGTTTTCTTTTTTTTAAAATTAAAAAGTAGGAGTTGTAAGTTTTAATTTAAGCTTCTTGTTGGAATAATAATAACAACATTGCTGTTGGCGACAGGCAGGAAGACTCAAGTGATTCTTGAAGACAAGCTGAAGAAGCTGGAGGAGGAGTGTAAGCAGAAGGAGGCCGAGCGTGTAAACCTGGAGCTGGAGCTGACGGAGGTGAAGGAGAGCCTGAAGAAAGCCTTGGCGGGCGGCATCACCCTGGGCTTGGCCATCGAGCCCAAATCAGGAACATCCAGCCCTCAGGTAGGCACAGCCTTTATACACTGGAATCCGACCGCCTAGGGCTGTGCCAATGGAAACAGTGGGAACTGAGAGTTTTCAGCAGCTTCCTTAAGGCCAGGAAGTAAGAACAGAGCTAAATTCATTTCTGCCTTACTGGCATCCTTCACCTGCACCCTATGTACTTTCTGCAGCAACAGGTTTCGAGTAGACAGGGGAATCATAGGCAGCATGTACATACTTAATCCTCGTATTATGATATTATAGTTGGGTCAATGAGTGATGTTTTGATCCCTCCATTTGACCCCACTGTTGCTTAATCACAGAGAATGAATATTGTCATCCAGAACATGTTCTTTAATTTGTTTACTTCTTTTAACTTATTTTTTATTTTTCCCATTTCTATTTGTTACTTTTTTAATGGTTTTTTTTTTTTTAATCTATGTTTCTAATTCTGGAGAGATGACATTGCCCATGTGACTATTTGGATGATACTCAATGTAGAATTTTTACTCTTTACTAGTCCCCAATTTTCAAGCACCGAACTTTGGAAAACTCCCCCATCTCCAGCTGTGATACTAGCGATACTGAATGCTCGATACCTGTGAACAGTGCAGCAGCTCTGAAGCGACCTCCTTCCTCAAATAATTCTCCTTGTCGAGGTCATGTACTCCGAAAAGCAAAGGTGAGAAGCCTTGCCAATAGTCTTACTTACTTTTTTAAAAAAAAAATCTTGATGGTGGCGAGAGAGAGAGATTGCTCCTGCTTAAAATTCTGTGGGTGAAATTCAGCTTTGAGAAAAGCTGGTGACATGTTTAGGTTATTTACATTACTAGATAAATACTGCACCCTCATCCTCCAGTCAGGAATGGTTTGGGAACGATTTGCAGAGGAACTGAAAAATACTTTGGGAGAAGGATTTCCCCCTCTCACTCTTTCTCTATGTTTTTAAAAATTTCATTTGCAAGGTAAGTGGCCTGTGCTGCAGTCAGTCCATTTAAAATTGAGAAAGGTGTGCTTAACCCCATAAGGGGGTTAAGAGCTTTGGTATAGTAAGTTTTCTGAAAAAAAAAATAAAATTATGTCTAATGAGCTGATGCACAAACAGATTAGCTGTAAGCTACAGTAACTGAAAATGTAGTGTGCAGTTATCTACCCTTAATTTACATTTAAAGTAGAAATTGAAATAATTTAATTTAGCCTGACAAGTACCAGCTGAATTTGTGTTCCTGTAGCACTGTTACAGTTTTTTAATGTTTGTGCCTCCCATTAAATGAAATTTGCATGACAATTCTTGAGAGCTACATTGGTTAGCAACATTAAAAAAAAGTTCCTGAGTAGCATGTAGGCAGCATGTAAGCAACGGCGATACAACGTGAGCGTTTTTGGTGTAAAGAATACCTTAGAGTTGTCGTTCATATGCTCAGCATATGCCATACAGGAAAGGTTTGCTGCGTTGCTTGACTCGGAGGTCATGTTTGGTAGGGCACAGTAAGTTGGTCAGCAGAATCTCAGCAGAATTCTCAGCAGAATCTCAGATACAAGAAGACACTATTGAGAAAGGCTATGGAGCTACTAGGCACAGTCCTCATCCCAGGAAAAAAAAAAAATAAGGCCATGTATCCTTAACTGCTTTTCCCTAAAACCTCATGCACTAAATGTGAAGTTTTGCTAGCGCCACCCGAGCAGCCGTTCGCCTTGCGCTGGGGCTGGGTGCTGCCACGAGGCCCGTGCCGCAGCACGGCTGCATCCCGCGGGGCCGGTGTGCGGCCGCGAGGGGGGATCCGGCGGGATTGCTGCCCTCGGCATCCTGCAGCTCGGAGCGAGCCCAGGCCTTGTGGATGCGGCGAGCAAAGGGAGCAGAACCTGGCTGGGTGCGAGCACAGCACATGGGAGTGAGGCTCCTTCCATGTCCGTGCTAACACTCGTGTCCTCCGCGCCTGGCAAATCTCCCAATGTTAAGAAGGGTTGTGTAACCCTTGAAAACATTAGATTTTTTTTTTTTCTCTCTTTTTTTTTTTTTTTTGCTCTCTCCAGTGTTCATTGCTAGCCATGTGGATGGTGAGTATGTAGGGCAAACACTGTACATACACGCATATTCGGATTGTTGACTTTTCTGGTTTTAACTTAAATATTGTTTAATACTTTTTTGAAAGTAGTATTGCTTATTTTTAAGTAGCCAGAAATAATTTTTAATTGTGATTTTTTTTTCCTATCTCTAGTTGGCTGGAAATGGGAACTGTATTAAAATATGCAAAATAACAATTAGCATTGACATTGCTAGTTAAGTAAGTAAAATACGGGCAGTACCCTTGCTATTTAAGAAAAAATATTTTAAGAAACAATTATTCAAGCATGCTTTGTGTTTAAAATCAGTTCCTAAACGCAAATTGTTCTGGAGCAATCAGTGCCATTTCCTGCACTGAATGTCAGCAGCTTCCATGTTGCTTTATGCCTATGCCCAGGGTCTGGAAAAGAAAACAAGCTCTTCCAGTTTTCCAACTCCCAGTCAATGTTGACTTAAACATTCCCTTCATAGGCTTGAACTACCTGGAGAAATAAAAACAAAGGATCCCTTCCTCCCACACCTGCCAAAGGAACTACTGCTTTCAAGGCCAACTTAACACTTGAAGAAACAGTGTTCCCAGCTGCTTAGCCAATGACTCCTTTTAGAGCTTGGGCAGCTTATATATGGAGAGTATAGATTTAATGTATTCTTTTTAAAGTTATCTAGCCAAATAATTACCAGTAAAGTGTTTCAAAATCAGGTTTATCATAATTTGAGATGTAAAACTGAATACTACGCCTGAATTATATTTTACTTTTAATTTTTAAACTTTTAAATTTAAAAGTACAATTAATAATAAAAAGAGTATTTACCTCCTTGAAAGCCAGATTTTTTTTTTCCTTCTAGCCCCAAAGCCCCCAGCTGTGACCTTCCCTGTTGCTTTACCCTGGTGGAGAAGCAGTCACGGTCATGCAGCTGCTTAGCCAAACTGATGCCGTTACTGCCTGCAGCAGCAGCAGCAGCCCCGCGCTTGGCTACGCAGCAGTTCTCAGCTAGAGCTCTGGCACATTGTGGGATCAGTGTTAAAGCCAGGAATCCGCACTGGGAGCCAAGCAGCCGGCCGCCTGCAGAGCCTCCGTGCTGAGGAAGTGGGAAAGGTGTCCGGAGCCCCGGATCCCGCCACGGAGCGGCCGGCGATTGCTCCGCAGGGATGGCCCCAGGCTGGGGACTCCCATGCTCCCTATGACATCCTACAGGGGCTGCGCCTATGGATAGGCTCCATAGCTGCTGCTTCTGCCAAGAGGGGAAACTGAGGCCTGGAAAAGTAAAGTGACATCGCCAAGCGACCCAGCTCAGCTCTGAGGATGTGTATGGGAAAAAAGTGCATAGTTAAGAAGCCGAGACGGGAAGCTGTGGCTCTGCAGGGACGCCACCAGGACCACTTGTTAGCATTCCCCAACTAATCTGTGGGCTGGATCCAGTAAAGTCAATGGAAAAACTGTTCCTGACCTCAGCTGCCTTTGGCTGCGTGGAGGTGATGACATCAGTGAAATACCCTGATTTCTTTAACGTTTTTCGTATTTTTTTTTCTCCACTTTCAGGAATGGGAGATGAAAAATGGAACATAAGTAAATGTAGCAAAACCACTCACTTTCCATAAAGGCCTTACCTGTTATGGACCAAGACACAGGCTGCAAAAGACTCAGCTGCAAAGTGGTATCGAGTGATACGACGTAAGAGGTTTTATAATTCTGTTAAGTTAATGGTAGCTTGGCCCTCATTTGTCTGTATTCCCTCTACTGTATTGCTGTGTAACTATGTGTGCCCCCTTTTATTACCTGTAACTCCTTGTTTCCAACTTCATTTGTACAGAAAATGAAAACCAAAAGCCAAAACAGTGATAGTAAGTAAAAAGGAGCATATAGTTGCTACTGAAAGTTTACTTTGCAGGAAAGAGTTTAGACCAACAATGTTAATGGTGCTGCATCAGATGGCCTGAACAGCCCTGCAGACTGGTGCGTTACTGAAGACCAATGTGAAATCCTTCAGAATTGACGTGCTCCTAAGGTGATGCCAACTTTCGGGATGCTGCCAGAGCAGTGCCTGAGAGAAGATTTGCTCGTTTGCAGTCATTTTGCTGTTAGCTGTTCACAGGGCAAAAGTAAAGCGAGGAAATGTCTTCACAGAAATGGCATGAGCTGCTTGAGCTGAGGAGCCTCGACTCTTTGGTGCCACCATCCTCTGTGGTGATTAGAGACCATGGAGTGACACAACTCAGCGGTGAAGCATTTTTTTTGATACTTTTTAGACAGATGCTTTTGTCATTGTGACATAAAAAGCTGCCATACTTTTAAAAATGCATCGTAATACATCCTCTTCTATACTATTTTGAAGCACCATTTTCAAAGATCATGTTGTTTTAAAAGGATTTGTTCCTGTTTCTTTAAAAGCAAGATATTACTTCATTTCTGTACTTTTCAAAAAAAAAAAAATCCTCAACAGATAATGGCAACTGAAAGTAGTTTATGCAGTCATTTCAGTTTTTATAATGCAGTATTGTTGAACTTGAGTTACGGAACACTGCTGTACTTGGTTTCCTTCGCCTTTTCTGACCTCGGCTATTATTTTGTGAGGAAGTCAGACTCTCCAGGCTTTTTTATAAATGCTTTTACAAACAATTGGGGATTTTTTTTCAGACAGGACTCTATTTCTGTTTACTAGGAAACTGTGCCTTGCTTTTTAGCCTGCAAAATTACAGAAAACTGTTTGTCTTTGTCTCTATCCATGTCATTCCTGAGGCTACGTGCAGTAAATTGCCAAAGTCCTTCAAAAATCT
This sequence comes from Tinamus guttatus, assembly GCF_000705375.1. Next base: position 35,302 of record NW_010586499.1, read on the forward strand.
CAAGATTAACTTAAAAATCAGGAGAGAGAAGAAATAATGAGTTGGATTGGTTTAATGTGTCCTCTGTGGGGTTTTTTAATCCTTCAGAGAGTCTTCAATCACATTCTTAAGATTTTTCTCCTCAATCATAAGGACTCGAAAATGACTTTAATTAAAAAAGCGTGAAATACTACTTATAGTTTGAGATTATCACAAGACATTAGGGCCAGAATCTTGATGATTAGTCAAGACTCACACTTAAAATCACAGAAGTTGGCAACAGAGCACTTAACTGAGGATCAAATCTAGTTCTTGCCCAGGCCTATATTTTTTCCTGTAACCTCCAGTACAAAACATATGTAACTAACTGCTCAAGTGTTCCCTGGTATTCCAAGCTCAGACGGATGCTGCGGAACAGCCTGCAGGACCTGGTAGTGTGAACAGGCCTGGGACCACAGCACAAAGTTAAGAGAAAGACCTGATACTCAGCAGCTCTCCAAAACCAGCCCATGGCGACTGCTGAGGGCTTTTGGAAAGCAGGTCCATAATGATCGACCCATTTTGGTGCTTTAGCCTGTTTCCAAGCAAAATTACTGCCAGGGATCTCATGGGCCTTAACAGAGCAGAAATGAGGTGCAAAATGACAACGGGCTCTTGCTTCCCGGGAGTCTGCTTCACGCAGCACACCTCAGGAACGCCAGCACAGCAAGGAAGCAAGTGGTTTCCATTGAAAACACGATTCCTATTTTACTTTAGGTCATCTGCTTACTTATTAACTCCTCGTAAGTGGAGGGCACACTCTATGCTGTATGACTATGGACTAAACAGTTATCAAGTATCCCATAAATATTAGCAGAAGCAAATTTGAAGCAAAAGTAAGTTCATTTAGGCTTTTTATTTCAAATTAAGTTATTTATTTGTATATTTCAATAAATATTTAATTTATATGTGTACATATTTATGATGGAAATTAGGCGTCTAGTCAACATTTGCAATGTTGTGACCGTTGCCATTAACAAGTGGTCCCACCTCAAGTACCACAGACCTGTCAAAAGCCAAATAACCCTGAGGCGGTGGCGCTCGCCCACCCCCTGTGCCATTAAAAACATGTGGAGCGACAGGGTTTGTTCCCAACCCACCCCAAGCACAAATTCCTCTTGCGGCCGAGGGTTCCCGGCGGGAATCTCCCTCCTGCCCGTCGCCAGCGGGTCGTGCTCCACATTTCGTGACACATCCATTCGACCCAAGGGCCGAGGTTTGTATGGAAGAAAACAACACGCCCAGAAATAACCTCGCCGTAGACCACATGTAGTGCTGTGAAATACACACAATATTTCGTTGAATAGTACTATTGCTGTACATTTTTTTAATAAAAAACAATAGACCTTGTATTTCCAATGGTTTTGGATTTCAGAATCACCAGGCAAAGTCAGCAATAGAGCAGTATGACTTTTTTTCCTTTAAAGAAAATTCTTGTATTTTAAACCATTGCATTTCTGTGTCTTTTGAGATAATGTTACACTTGTGCTTCCTCAGCAAACTCTTATTACTGTACCAGGTGCTTTTTATATATTTTTTTTTGTTATGGGTGATGCTTTTTTAAAAAAAAAACGGATCATAATTTGGGGGATCACAGGATTTTTTAATGATTGTGGCAATTTGATTTTTCAAATGGGGAATACTTTCATAGCAATTTTCATTTAAGTCACTTTCAAACTAATTGGCCGAGGCTGTATGTTGTAAGATAATGTTCTCATATTAAGAATGTAATTATTTGCTTATTGTATTTTTTAAAAAACAAATTCATATTTAAAAATCTCTGTGAAAAAAACATGAAAGAAACATGAAAAAAGTTTTTGTTTTATTTTTGTTATTGGATATGTTGGCAGTGCCCATTTTAATTGACTGTAAATATAGTCTTTCTACTGTATTTCTCAATGTATTTAAGTTTTTTGACACACATTCACGGAAACCTCTGTAAAACAAAATGAAAAAAAAAATCCAAAATAGACCCACCTACAAACGTGTGTCTTAGTAGCTTCAACTAACTGTCTGCCTTTCTAGTTTATTCTCCAGAAAGTCTTGCAGAGTGTGAAAAAAGACTGGCACCCGCTAGGTGCGACAGAGTCGGGATCATTATTAATAAAGTTACCTGTCAAAAAAAGCAGCATTTCCTGCATTTCTGTTCCGTGGCGCGGGGCGGTGGGAGGCGGCCGGAGCTGCTCATCCCCCGCGCCACAGGGCCCCGCCGCGTTAGCTGGTGCCTGGGTCGGGTCTGTCCCCGCTTTACGTGGGCACTGACTGTCTGCAGTTGAAAGATCCGTACATAAGGGCTGCCCCCACAAGGGGAGGTGGAAATTGAGGGTATTTCGAGCTCGGAGCAGGCGGTCTCACCGTAGCGAACGGGAAGGTACAAACACAATTCGCTGCCGCTGGCTGCTCTTGGAGTCCTCAGTTTGCTGGGAGCTGGAGAGAGCCCAACACGGATAAACAGCCACTTTAAAGCTGGTTAAACAAACAAGCAAGGGCATAAACTTTGCTTTTGTTTTCGTGGCAGTCGGTCAGTTCTGCAGGCCAACACTAGAAGCCAACTACCAAGACTTGCAGAAACGCCCTGCAGATCTTTCCCAGCGATTAAACCTTCAGAAGAACAAGATCGATGAAAGTGAACGCAGAGGAGAGCTGCATGTGAGGGGAGCCCAGCTTGGCACAGACCACTCTGAGCACTGACATCGCTCTGATGACCCAAACGCCTTCACAGTGTTTTAATAGCTGTATCCAAGAAAACATAGATGTACTGCGCAGCAAGAAACAAAAAGTTACAAATACCCTGTGGTCCAAAATTAACTGCATAATTCAGCGATGGGACGCGTTGCCCAGAATGGATGCTAAAAATTCACACAAGGTCAAGAACAACAAAGGAAATTCATGGAAGAAAACAATTAATTAAGGGCTGCTAAGCACAAAGCAACCTGCTCTGAGGCAGAAAGCTCCAGAACCTGCTGCACAAACTGAGGAGGCTGGAAGCACCTAAGGGGGAGCATCCTCATGTGCTTCCCCTTGCTAAGGCTCTTCCCCAAACATCTACTCTTAGCTACTATAAAAATGGGTTTGGTATCAACAGTGTACCTGAGCTCATAATCTCTATCAGGGTAATTTGTGAAGCAACATTTCTTTTATTTCATCTCTTTGCCTTTTCTAACTGACAAATGAAGCTGGTTTCTTTCCTAAGAATATTTAGTTTTTTCCTCCACTTGTCACAAAAACCTTTCCTATAATGGATCATATTTCTTTCAGTTTGATTTTTTTAAAGCATGTATCTGTCTTGCCAAGACAATGCAATGCCATTCCTTCAGAATAGAGTAGGTAATTGAAATAATTAAATTATATCAGGAATATTCTTCTTCAGTATTCTATAATGATGGCAAGGAAGTAATTTTCCAATTAGATTTTGCTTCACTGAGTAGAATTATAGCTATGAGATCCTAAGTTGAATTTAAGAAGCAAAAAGCTTTATTCTTGGTTTATTAATTTGTAAATAGACTGGTAATTTCTCACTAGATTATTTCTTGGCATGACTACTTTGAAACCTTTTTTCTTTTTTCTTTTTTTTTTTTTTTTTAAATCATGCACTGCCTTTTTTTTTTCTTTTTTTTGAAGACTAGCTTGTGGCAAGATGTTGTAATAGTGAGAATGTATCCTTTTATTCCTTTTATCACATTAAAATGTACTGAGCAGTTTTTTTTTTAGCATTTTGCTTCAGCTTTTGAAAACCATGTGGGTCAAAGTACAGTAACGTTTTCACCACAGCAGCTGGATTCATAAGAAAGCAAAATGTCTTTCAAGACATAAATCACAAAAAAATGAAGAAAAAAAATGGGAAAGAAAGCAGTGTCTTAATGGAAAACAGGAAGAAATATTGGCTGATGTTTATGACTCAGAAGTTTTATTATAGAGACATAATTTATGACAATGTTGAAATTGGTTAGGCTTTGAAACAACAAAGCAATTAATATGGTTTGAGGAGGACAGCAAAGAAAATAGAAGTGAAGAAAACTGATTATCTTATTCTTTTTCCATGGAAATGGGTTTCTGAAGTAGAGAGTCCTTTCAGCTTAAACACCAGCAAGTCTGACTAGGTGTCTCCTTCATGGAACAGCCTCTCTGCGTCTTCTCCCTCCCGCCCTCCCGACTTGGGAGCTTTTCCATGAAAGATCTGTTGGAACATCATTAAAAGGGAGACTACAGTTTCTTTTGGTTTTGTTTTTACTCTTTTTATCACAGACTACTCTGTTTAGAAAGTGAAAGGAAGTCACTTGGGCTTCAACAGGCTGCTTTTTCAGTGATAAACTGCAGTTTGAAGTCTCAGCTAGCCACAATCCCAGATTAGAGAGACTAAAGTGACAACCATCTAACTGTTTTCAAGCTGAGCTGCACAAGCCACGACTTCACTGTGAGCCCTGTCTTGCATTTTGGCATTACACCCCCTCTGCCAGGTTCCTTTAGCAACCAAGTCTTTCAGTGGTGGTGGTGGGAAAGCTCTGAACGAGGGCAGAGCACCCAGCCTATGTATAAACTTACATTTCAGGTGCTTCTCCTTCCCTTTGCCTATCTTCTAATCCTCAAAACATGCCCACTCTATAAAAAAATGATCCTTTCTCTGTCCCATTAAAGCCTCGTTACAGTGTATAAAACTTCCATGGCTGATTTAGAAGTTAGTACAGATAATGTGCTTGCTCTATTCCAATGTGAGCTTTAATAAGACTTCAAATTAAACATACACAGCCACGTTTCTTTGCCATACCTCTGTTCTTCCCTGCCATGGGTGTTTGGCAGTGAAAAGAACTGTCAAGGTTTTATTTTGCCAGCCTGGGTTTTGACTGGCAAGGCCAGTCTGCGCAGCAGCAGGTTCCCCTCTGCAAATCATGCATCTCAAAACCAACAGTTAATTCCACACCAAAGCCAGCAGCAACTTACCTCAAAACTTTGAACCAGGCAGAATTTCTAAATGGCTGGGATGCAGAGAGTATTCTGACCTTAGGAATCCACCAAAATTATCCAAGAAAAGCTCAGAGAGGCCTGCGAGAGCCCCGGCCTTGCAGCCGGCGGGACGGGTTCCGATTTGCAGAGCCCTCCATTTTGCAAGGAGGATGCACATCCCATGGAGCACATGCAACTCATCGGAAATGAGTAGAATAAAGGAAAGACAAAAAAGCTACGGAAAAAATAAATAAGGAGCAAGAAGTGTACAAAGAAGCCAGTGAAAATGGAAAAGCTGGAATAAAGGCACAGGAAGGACAAAACAACACATGAAATCTTATTCTGCTTATGCCTCCTTCTAACAGGCATATTAAAATTAAAATCTTCTGAATCATTTAATTCTTTAGCTGGACAGAAATGCCAAGCCTTCAGTTCAGCTGAGCCTTAGAAGAACAAAAAAAACTTATTTTTCTTTAATAGCAATTGCAGGGCCTCAACCTCACCACAGAGTGTCACCCTCAGGCCAGTTATCCTGCAGCTGAACTCCAATCCTAGGGAAAAAGGGAAAACCATAGGAAGGAGCAAGGTTTCCTGCAGCCTTTGATTTCAGCATTGCGAAAGTTGGTAAGTTTGCTGTTAGTGATTGGTGATAAAAATGTACAAAAACTCTGGGGACTAGTTAAACCTTTTCCAATTCCACAAATCCTGTGAGTTATTTCACAAGAAGAAACAAAACAAATAAATGAAAAGGAGCAACAAATAGTTTAGAACCAAATTTTATTAAAGAAAAACCTGTAGTGCAGGTTCTCGAGACAAATGCATACCTTTGGATGCAGTGGAGTACACAGGTACGTATACAGTAGTTTGCCTGCTACATGTTTGGAAGCTGAAAAAGACTGTGATAATCTATATTGCACAGTTTATCAGCATCATTAAGAGTTGCCAAAAACTTGGTTGTGGGTCACTAACAGATAACTCGGTTATGTGTGTGCACTACATATTGCACAAGACTTTTGATTAAGCTATTAATTGTGCAATTGAATCACAGTTAATTGTTACATTAAGCATATTCAAACATATATTTGATTCTTTTCTCAAAAACAGCACGTCACTACAAAACTGCCATTAAATGTTACATATTTACAAAAAATATACAAATAACACTTTTCCCCATTTATGACAATGCCCCAGTTATGGATTAATTTATTTTCTCCCTTGAGTCCTGATACTGTGTACAGAGAAGCCTAGACAAAGTCAAGGTCTCTTGAAACAAAACTAGGAAAGGGCATGTTCTGTTTTCACAAGTATTAAAATGTGCAAAGGCAAAAGGAAAGGCCGTCACACTCATGTATGTTAAAGGTATGTACTGATTAGTGCTAAGAGCCTTTCTGTGGATTACAACGGCCCCTTGTCTGCAATCCAGTAATAGACACAGTGTTAAGCATCTGCTGATCAGAAAAACAAAGTGGCTGCATTAAAGAAAACTCTATCTTGGTTGCAATTCTCTTACATCTGTACAAAGGACTCTCATGCTAACCATACAAAGAAGAATTAGAGGTAAAAATCAGCCAACTACTTGTGTGAACACAGACGCACTGAGAAAAAGACTGATTTTAGGCCATACCTAAGGTCAAATTCACCAGACTGTGGAGTTGCATGGTAATAAATTAAGGTGGAATTTGGCCTAGAATGACAAATAAATAGTCTTCCACATTAACAATGGGGTACTGAGAAATGCTCTGGGAATCTTCACAAGTTGTTATGTCTAGTTCTTATTTTATTGGCTTTCACACTCTTACCAAGAGCTGTAGCTGTAACTAGTCTGAAAGCCTGATTTTGGCTGGGCCTAATTGCCAATATTTTTTTCTTTACTCACATGACTAATGCCAGAAAAATCTTTATCTAGTTATGAGAGTATGGAATGAAAGATTTTGGACCCACATATGTTAAAATAGCCTGAAATGTACTGTAAATACGATGGCATTCACCCTTTTCTTTTAGAATGGAAAATTGTTCCATTCTGGATCTCTCCAAATCCTTCTCCAGTAATTAACCCATGTTGCATTCATGTTCCTAGCCCAGCTTCATAAATACAAATAATGACACTACGCATACATTTATTTAGACAAGGAATGGAGATTGCTGATGTCTTTTAAAACCACACCTGTAACACAGGCATTTGCACATTCTCTAGACCCATCTTCCTTTTTGTAAAGAAACATGTGTGGCTATGGAATACTATGGGTAATGGAAAGGGAGATCAGAGTAGCTGTTGACATTTATAGAAAGAAGTGGTAAGATAAAGCGCAAACACTGGAAACTTTCCAAAGAGCCAAATGATCAAGTTCTCCACCTCAACTACTCTCCTGTTCCTTTACAATTTTATTTTTATTTTTCTCAGTTACATAAAAGAAGATAAAAATGAGTGAATTCCCCTTTGCCACCAGCCCAGCTTGCTGGCAGGCCAGAGTAAAACCAGAGAAAAACAATTGAGACAAGTTGGAGCAAGAGGGGAGAATTCAGGTGTAATTCTCTGTTTGATTAGTTTTTCCTTGCAGAGTCTGCTGCCCTGCAGCAAGTGCAGCTCCTGAGATTCACCCAGGAGATAAAAAATCATAACCTGCCAAATAAAAAAAAGGGAGCTGCACTCAAATGTTCGGTGTGTATGAGAAATGGAAGAACTCTCTATTTCAAAAACTAAAATTCAACACCTTCCAGTCACATGTTCAGTAGACTCCAGTGGCTAGCATTTACTCTCAGGAATACTATTGCTACTCAGCAAATCCATTCATCCTCTCCAAAAATTGCAAAGTTACAGGACAATTCCAACAAATTATAAATCTAAGACACAGCCTCCCCACAAAATAATCACTAAATTCCACTGCCCAGAACCCTGATAAAACATAAAATTAACAACTCATGGCAAGATCATACACACTGACAGCACTGTCTTTTTCCCCCCTTTTATCCCTGTTTTGTTTAGTCTTGTCTGCCCCTCTCCCTCCTGCATCTCTCGTATACAAACCGCTTCAAACAGCTTCTACCCTTACAAAGACACCTCAGTTATCTTGCCTCACCCTCTCCACACTCCTTCTACAGCTCTGGTTAACCCTGTATTTTATGGAGTTTGAAAGTCGACCATTTATCTCTGCCTCCAGGAAAGGTCAAATACAGAATTGTCCCACAAACCTCACATTGAAAGTGCTCCAAAAAGGAAGGATCCTTGGACCAGGCTCTCTCCTCAGCAATGGACCCTCTATCACAAGTATTCCTTAGTTTCAGGTTGTAACCATTTGATCTAAAAGCCTATGTTCTAGCTTGGTCCTCAGCAACCCACATGGAAATACACATGCAGCCCAACCATCTGGCAAGATGCCCCTGCCCGGCCTTGCTGCTATTCTGGACCTGCTGGTTTGAAGATGGGTCAAAGTAAGGCAGTCCTTGCTGTGCCCTAACAAACTCGTGCAAACACCGAAAACTCATCCTCGTGACATGGAATGAAACAGAAGGAGCATTTGGGAGATGATGGGTAGAGCTGTCTGTCAATCAAATTCATGAGAGGGGAAAATGTTAGCTATAGCTTTACCATTTTTAGAAGGAGAACATCACTCCTCCAAGTTTCAGATTGGAAATACACGCTCTTTGGAGAAAAGTAGACAGAAGTGCTGGTAAGGCAAAAGGGAAGAAGTCCAGAAAGACTTAGAGAAAAGTGGGAGCCAAAAATCAAAAATGAAGGATTAAAAGAACTGAAAATGTGAAAGAAACACAGATAGAAACTGAATATAGAGTGAAACAAAAAGAAAGAGCACTGTAGAAAACTGCCATCAAAAAGCGGGAAGCAGAGCAACAAACAGCAGCTACAATGAAGCAGAAGAAAAAAAACACGACAGGAAGGAGAATGGAAATTCAGATAAACCTTTTGTGAACAACTACTTAACAGAAACCTCCAAGCACTGAACAGTGCAGCCCATCCCCCTGAAGAGTTCAGTGCCACAACCACACAGAGGAGGGTAAGCAGCAGAGGGAACTAGTAGTTAGGCCTATTCCTATCTATGTGGTAACAACCTCCCATCTTAACTATTTAAATATCCTTTTGTGAACGTGGGTCATATAAATGGCATATTAGCAAAGTTCTTCTTTAGACTAGCTGCATAGTTTGCAGATTACCCTGTGTTTGGGGAGTACATTTCTCCTCCTGCATAGACCTTCCTATTTATAATCCATAACCAGATTGTCTAAAAAAAAAAAAAAATGTTGTTTCCCTATATGAAGCAATTTTCATTAAAATAGCATCTCTTTCACTGTTTCAAAAAGATATAATTTGTAAAATTTTAACTAAATAAACACACGTTGTGAATTAATGCTTTTTGTTTTTTTTAAACAGAAAAGCCAATTATTGCATTTCGATCTGCAAGAGCAAATAGTGTTAACAGGAGCTCAATATAAGCCTCAAAAGCTGACTGAAATTAGCACCAAATAAAATACAAACACAAGACATGCTCGAAAAGTTATTTGGAATTCCTGGACTTACTGGTGACTAAAATCCTCACTGTACAACTAAGAATAAACCCAGGAAAGGCATATTATTTAAGTAGTGCCATCTACTGCTGTATGCATCAGTGCTGCTTGGCGAGGCTTTGCGTTGCTGTGTACTGCAATAAACTGTTATAAAGTACAGATGCAAATTTTACAGAAACTCAAAAATCAAATACGATCAATATAAGTTCAGATGTAGGCCATGCTTTAAAGTGTTGTAAGAAAATAATTTTAAATACAATTACTTGTGTAAAAGCAAGTTTCCACCCTTTTTTCAGGCTAATAATGTCACCTTTAAAAAGGAAATCAATTTAGAAGAGAGAAAGGGTATGAGATTAAGAATACGTGCTTAAAAATATAGAAAAAAAGAATATTTGCAAAGTATAAGAGATCCTTTATAAGGAATTTTTTTTTGCCCAGCATATTCAGAGTCTAGCATTGTCTACATGGCTGTATTACTGCACGTCAGAACACGTACTTCTAAGTCTTCTTGTATTTCATGTCTTAGATAATCTCTTCTTGAAAACTGTCACAGTTACCAGCACATAAACTAGCTGAAACTTGTAGTCCTGGCAAGCCTAACATAAGAAAAATCCTTCATTTAGACCTACATGGCTTCACAAATCCAATTTTGAGCAATTTGTTACTCCATTTCACAGAAGAGAAAAGGCAGGAACTAAAGACTTAGAGAAATAAGGTCTTGCAAATTAAACAGTATGACATTAACTTACTCTATGTATCAGTTACAGGGGGGAAAAACAGCATTTATGTGAGAAATACATTCTTTAGTCTTCTCACCATTCTGAAGCACCACTGATACACATTACATAACTTAATTTCCCTGATGAAACTGTTCCCTGTGCCCTACACAAAAGATTAAAAAAGAAAGGAAATACAAAAACTTAGTTCATTCATGTTTCAATCTGGCAAATGATTTGTTCTAGCACATATCAGCACTCAAAAGCCATTCTGTATTCCTGCCAACTTGAGGCAACAAAAAGAATTAAAAGAAATGCTATAGAGGTGATCTAGCAAGATAAAAGAACAAACTTTTGAAGAAAGACGAAAAAACTGAGTAACATTTGCCAGAGATTACAGGACCAGGCTTTTAAATACTAAAGCTAATGTGGGTCTGAGTGCTTTCAACACTTATTACTTTAATGATTTTAGTCTGAAAATAAGTCTGAAAAGTCTGAAAATAAATTACTTCTAGGCACTTAAATGCTATTCTAATGGAAGTTTTTAGAAAGAATTCCACAGGTTAGTAGGATCAGGCTATATGCCAGTCTCATAAAGCCAGTTGTAGAAGACTACAAGAGAGAAAATGAGCCAGAAAGCAACTTATTCTTTGAGGGACTAGAAGACTCAACAAAACTTTGCATCTCAAAAATCCATATTTAAAATAGTAAATGCTTACAATTTTCTTTCTGCTGAAAAGCAAAGATGCAGAGAGTAATGTGTGCTTATTTTCACTTAAATCTCTCACATATATGTGCAACAACAGAGCAATATTAACCAATAAATAGCAATTCCAACTGTCATTGATTTTGCAAGGAAATTAAACTATGATTTTTCCATAAAAGACTCATTTAAAAACAATTATAAAACACTGTGAACATAGGGAAATCCATGACTGAAATTACCACCAACTTAATTACACTGTAGTGGGCTTTAGATATTGCTAAAGATTCAAAGCACATCAGAACCACTGGTTCATCATCAAAGCGATATCCTGAACAAACGTATGTATTTCTGAATTTTTAACAATGAAATAAACACTTCTTATAGCATGTATTCATGTTAATTTAACAAAAATGGAAGCCCAAGCAGATCCATTCTGCTAGCCTCTATTTAAGAGAGATATCATGCAGTAGGAGGCTATCTCCATTAAAGGAATTTCTCACTGGAGCTAAGAAGGCAGTTGCCAATCTGTCAATCAGTCATTGGGATATTGGATGAAATCTGCTCTGTACTATGAACTGGTAAAGGCAGACCATCGATTTGTCTGTCCAGAGGACAGTAGTTTACCAAACCATCTACTTCATGTGAAGAAACACTCTACTCCATTTCGCACTAGTCACTGAAAGCCGAAAACTCAGCAAAAATGATATAATTCAATGAGACTATCCTAAAATAATACCAAAAATTTAAAGTGAAATGGAGAAACAACAAGATCTTGCCTTGGGATGGAACTTCCTACTTCTCCCTAGTCTAACACCCTCATATGCAGAGTGCAAAGACATGCTTTGCTTTATGTTGTTTTTATTTTTGAGAAATTAATTTACACTATACGTAGGATTTCCCTATATGTTTCCTGAGCATTTTTGAGCTCATTGTCTGGACGGAGCATTTCACTGCAGCCATTTCAGGCAAGACTCTCTTCCTTTCTTTTATGTAAAAAGGGAAACCAAAGGCTCTAGCTGTAAATCTTGGGGGTTATATTAGAATGTCACATATCAGTATTTGTTGGAGCGTTCTGAAAAGTAAAGAGTGTTTTTAAATTTGTGAATATGCACCAGTTTAAGCTACAAGATATAAATGAGGCCAACACGCTAAGTTTTGCTGTTAGCAACTTTAGTGTAGTTCAGTATCAGTGCTGACAGGTATCAATGTAGTTGCTAAATCACTGTACCCATTATTACAAGGCTTTTTGACCCCAAAACACTACGGAAAACTGATATGCTTAATACAAGTTAGCAAAATCACAACTAATGTTGCAATGCCGTCCCATAACATTGCATCCCAATAAAAGTTTTAAAGAGAAAAAATGTGATTTAACAGTTATGTACCTTTTGGATTATGTATTTTTATATTTACATATAACTGTAGCTCGTTTCCCTAGATTACTTTGAATAACAGCAATAACAAGTAAAACAAAGAACAAGATTATTAATAATTTGTACTTACATAATTATGCTGAAGGAACAATAACTAATTTAGCCTCAAACTACCACTGTGAGGTTGTTAATTACCAGCCCCACCTTACAGGAGGGAAACGGAGGCACATGTGGGTTAAATAACTTGCCTGAAGTCTGGGGACAGAATCCAGATCACCTGGATGTTCTGTTTCTTACCATCAAATCACCCTTTCTCACTAGCAAATTTAACTGAGTATGTCTGAATCTCGCATGTGTATCTGTATGCACATGTGCCTAGTGTTTGTGTCTATAAACAACTCCCATTTCTGTATACACATACATCAGGGTTTTGGATACATGTGAAGAATAGCATGTATACATGCTATTTAAAATTACTAAGATGTCACAGATGTATTTCAAGAAATTCAAAATTTAGCACTAGTGAGAATTTTTATTTACAGTTATGTAGTACATGTTACTACGTGACATTAAAAGGGAAGGGCATTTTCTTGGTTTTAAAATAATTCATTTTAAAGTTATTCTTACCATGAAATCAAAAGTTCCTTTATTATCTGCTGACATTACTAATATAGATACAGCAATTGTGACTTCTCTTTAGAAAACACTGTGGTTGTTAAGACACGACAAACCAAACTCAAAGGAGCGCTGTATGAATTACATTAATTATCAGAGAAATATGTTATAGGCACTAAGTGTGTGCTATGTGTTAATTAGAGTATCTAGCAGTTAAATATTCTACTGTATTCCACAGGACTCCTGTCACCAGAGACACAAATCGCACTAAGATGTATAAAGGCAGTTGTTAAAACATAAATCAGTCTGTGTGACTTCATCCCTACAGAGTCCTTAGCCAATCACATAATCAATGGGAGAGAGACCCCAAGCTAGAATTTCTATGCCATTCCTTCTCCATAAGGCTAATCCGCGACTTAACTGCCCTGTATAAATAACCCGCTTCAAATTTATTTCTCAGGAAAGCGTAAGCTGTTTGCAACCCTACTTTACTCTCTGATCCAGTTCATTTCCACAACACACAAAAAAAGTAAAGAGCTGGGAGGAAGGGCAGGCCTCTGACACCGCCGTCCCCCAGTGCATTTTGTATCGGCATTTGCATTTGTCTTCATGAAACCCAGACTCAGATGCATTTCTACAGAGCTTGCATACAGCACTCAACTAGAACACTGCTTCTCTCTAAGTCTGGTTTGCTTGACAGTCTAGATCTATCTACCCAGGTGGAAATTTTAGAGAGTTTTTTTTAAATTATTTTTCCTGAGTAGTTTACAAGCACTTGTCAGAATCTTTAACTTTTCCACCTAGTCCCATATATTTAGAGTCATCACTAGAATTTCTTGTGCTTTACATATAGATCCTGTGTTGCTTGTGCGAATCTACAGTACCATATTGAATTATTACATTGAATTATTATGTCCAAGGTTGTTGCATTTGATAGAAACACTTTCCAGGATATCCACGGCTATATGGAAGAGTGACTCCAATGCACAGGATATTTTTAAGATAGTTCTGTCTTATCAGCATTTGCTATTTGTGTTGGTTTATTCACAAGGATGTAGTTAGCGATCTGTATCCACCTTAAGAAAGCTGGTGCAGTAATTTCCTACCAGCATTAGTATAACATTCACTGAGCAAAGAGCCATTTAGTCTCTGTTGAAGGCAAAAGGTGAAGAGATTTTATAGGTTTCTGATGAAAGTGTCCTAATTCGAGGCAGTTGTGATAATATGGAATGCCAAATGGTTAAGTTCATCACACCACAGTCCATTTTTTACCAAAAAAAAAAATCACATATAAATGACCAGCAAGGTGTGAATTCACTGGATTTCCATTCCCTAGGGATGCAGAGGTTGGGATAAGGAAACTCTGAACTGACTCACATGCCCACAGCCCTTCCTGCAGAAACAGGGGCCGGTGCCTGGTAGGGTCTGAGTGACACCCTGTGGTGAGAGCAAGGAAATACGAAGCCCTACAGCTCAGCACATCCTCCTCAAGACCCTTTGGATTTCCAATATATCCAAGTGGCAAAGGTCAGGTAAGAGTTTTCCCACCCCTGACTGCAGGGGCAAACACCAACGGAACACCAAAGGGAAATTCAAGGAGCAAGGGAATTCTGGTGCGCTACACTGTCCTGTTTGGAAGAGAACTCTGACATACCTGCCCTAAAAATAGGAAGTTTTTAAAAAATAACCATACAAAGAAAGCTACTTAGAAGAGGTATTTACACTCTTGGAAATTTAAAAAGAGACAGGCTGTCAGAACAGTTTTTTAATGTGACAACCAATCTGGCAGCAGATCGTTCTAGAGGTGCTTGGTTAGAAGAGGAAAGCAACCGAAATGACTGTCTGCAAGTGAAGGCACCTGGTCTAGAAAAAGCATCAAGCTGGTGTTTTACCTTTCACATACGGTGGGATTTGGGAGAGATACTGGTGCTGATGGCTTTTCAGAAGTTGCTATACTCATAAGAACATTATCCTATAATTTTAGAGTATCCTAACTACCATTTTGATTTCTTTAATCCGTAGAAGGGCCTAAGCCTAAATTCATTAGATTGTCCCACACTTTTTTAAGTTAAGAGCTTGAATTCACTAGGAGAGCATTTGTCTCCTTGCTAAGACTTCTCTCAGTACAAAACCATTTCTGAATTATAGACTTCCGAGAAAATATCATAGTGTTCAACCAGCCATCTGTTCTGGTCTAGTCACTTGTTTACAAATCAATTTCTTAAGCTGAAGAGTCCCAGCCTTCCACTGATTACCACTATTAAAAATATAATTAAAAAGTTACAGACAATCCTTCTAAAAATAAACACAAAGAAACTAGAACATATACAGAGAAAACAAAGAATGTGTCTTTGAATGTGCCTAGGACTACAAATTTGCTACCTTACTTTGAGTTTGAATTGTAACAAGTTTCCAGGCCATAGAAGAACACAAAATATATTATCCTTCTCCCTGGTAACTGATGATGGATGCTTTTTTCCACAGCACTGTTAAGGAACCTCCTCTCCACCAGCATTTACAGCCATATTTGAAATTTTAGTGATATCATCAGGGAAAAATAAAACGATACAGAGAAGTGTCTTTCGGTTTTTGTGTTCAGCTGTAAATATCAGCTAACCAGGTAACTGTGCATCTCTCTGGAGTTGATGCTCAAAACCACGCCTGAGTGATTGCCTATGAAAATATAAAAACAAAAGCTGTTGTTAGTATATTTTGGGAGCTTCACAATAAATCCTTCTTTTAGTTCAGGGATAAGTCAATCACATAAAGAGAATGTTTCTATCAAAGAACAGATCAAGTGAAGGTTGGTGCAACAGCTCCGTGTACCTACAGCATACTTTTGCTTAAAGCTTTTTGCTCATGATGGTGAATTTGTGGTAAAGTCCTAGGGTTTCTATCCCTGTGACAGCATAAGTTGGTTCTCTTTGTGGCTTACAAAGGTGTAGTTGTCTTGAGGGGTGCAGGTGAGGGAGGAGAATGGAACCTGAGGCTTCCATTCAACATGCCACTGACCTGGGACTGGACACTGACCGGCATCAGCAATAGGGGAACTCTGTAGCTGTTCAAGTTGCCACTTCTCCCAGAAGGAGTCACTGCAAGGTAATGGTGTTGAGGAGTCCCAACGTGGGGGTTGCGATAAAGTAGGCAACATAAAATATATAGAAAACAAAAAAAGTGGATGGGTGAGTCTGGAAATACTGTACTGTGGAAATTCAAAAGTTATGAGAAGAGAAAGAACAAGCAGAAACTTAGGCCTGTAAACCCCTGCTGTGCATGGAGTGGAGGCTGTTACAGTGACCTCTCTAGTAGGGGGGGAAAGAGCTAATCAGAATTAGCAGGGATCTCCCTCGCATAAGAACCTTCTGTAAATAATGTTGTAAAACAGAATTCAGTATAAAGCAGGGATTATAATATATTTCTTACTCCTGCCACATAAAAAAGAACAGTATCATATACAGGAATATACTGGACTCCAGTTGATGCTGGAGCTAGTAGAAAGTATTGCAAATAACAAAATAGAGCAGAGAGAAGTATAATTTTATGTCTTAATTAAAGTCTTTTGTCTAAAAACTGTACAGTAGCTGATGAATATAGATGATCATGACCCACAGAAATGAACTCTTCATGCTCCACTGGGAGTGCTCCTGATTTGCTCAACCTGGCAGAAGCACAGATCACCTTGAGATGTGCATTTGCTAACTGTCTACAGCTGCACATCAAAACACCATGATCTTGCACTCTTTAGTTCTAACAATGTTTTAACCAGAGGCAAGAAAAGTTTTCTCTCAGTAACGAGTGCAGCGCCAGGCCCATGTAGCCAAGAGCTAGCAAATAAGGCATTTTTCAATGTGTTACTACTCAAGGTGGCATTTCTTCATTCCACAGTTCCAAACTGTTTCATATAAATTGGCCATGAGGATTTTCTACCTATGAAGAGTTATGCTTTTGTACCTTTCTAGAGGCTTTTGAATGTTCCACTTTAATAGGCATGTCTGCCTGAACCTTTTCTGAATTTCGTATTCTGCTCTAAAGACCCTGGAGGTGACTTGATCAAATAATTTCAACGTAGGCTTTGTTTCCACAGGGGAGTCTTTGGAATTAACTCGGATAGAATTAGGAGTACAATCAAGGTCTTTTTGCAGAATCTTAATGAAAACATGATAATAACCATACACAAACTTTGCCAAAGAAAGTACAGATATACACAAAGTTTGAAGTAACGTTGAAGGCTGGAATCTTCACTTTTACCGAAGGCTAGTATCTCCAAGGACTCAGAAGGGACACATGGATCAGAAAATGAAAATAAGCACATCTACAGCAAAGGACAGTTAAAAGAAACACAAGAGAAAGAAATTTCTTCAGTGACAGATTTCTGTACTACCTGAGGCTACCCCTGCTCTAAGTAAAACAGATCTTGTCCAAGGGCTTCATGAAGACATTATAGTTGCCTGTTACACATTATAGCTACTGTTACAAATCCCAGAGACTTCGGGTTATGTGTTTCTTTTTCACAAAATTTGTAGAAATGGAACTGTAGAACTGCCATACTTCTCAGACTGTGATCTGAAAGCAGTCTGAGCAACAAATTTTATAGGAAATGAACTTTATAGATCACCACTCTATGCTACATGAAAGATAGCATTGGGGTGACCTGTTACACACTTCTATCTGATACAGACATCATTTGCAATAAGAGATAGTCACAGAAAGTTCCCCTCACAGGTTGCTCATGACCATCGCATGAACACAGGTGAACTACCAGTTAAAATAGGGGAGATTCATTATACTTTGTAAATACTTTTGTATACTAGGTAAAATTTAATGTTTCTAATTATGCAAACTTTATATTCTACTGGGATAGTATGGCAAATAAAACAACAGATCTGAATATGGATACAATCCATCTGAAACCATGGTAATATCAACCCTACAAACCACTCCACCACACCTCCTTCATTTTTCACAAACTGGAGGAATTCTTGAGGTAATTCGAATGTTAGCAATTATAGTAATTCAAATGTTAGCAATTATATTTTTTTCTATAGCAAATGTACTTCCACTCTTAAATTGTCTTGGTAAGTCTCCCAACATTAAATCTATCTTCTGTTCTACATGGCATATCATGTCATGTATATGACTTCTGTATGTCATTTCATCAATACATTATGCTGAATTACAAGCAAAAAGAAGAAAATCGAGACAGTCCTTTGTTAGTGGTATTTCCTTCTTCCTGAATCTGAGCAGAACATGGGGGCAGGGAAAGAAAAAAAAAAAAGGAAACTAGAATGAAAATCAACATCATTGAAGAATCAGTCACTGAGAGCAATTTATAAACTTAAATTGAATTTACCTCTTGCGTTACCTAGTGTTTGGGAATCCAGATCATCATCAATAAACTCCTCACCCTGGATGATGTTCTGAGTGTCCTCACTGTGATTGACAGGGCTTGTCATCTCCTGCTCCTTTTCATTGTGCATCTGGGCGTAGACATTTCTGCCTGGGAGTTTCCTAAATTGGACAGCAAAGAAAATCTGTAATGGCATTCCTCATCAAGCATAGGTTGGAATTAGCGCAGAGCTCCAACAGAATTAAATAAAATCAGAATCAGAGAGCAGAGACAATTACATCCTCCCTTAACTTTGTATTCACAACTAAAAGTTATCGACTTCTTATTCTTTCGCAACTGCATTATAACAACAGAGTTACTAACCTAATAATTAATTTATTGACTAAGATTGACAATGCACAATACTAAAACATTACCAGAAACACAGCAAAGCTATTTTTAGGAAGTAAAACAATAAAAAGGCCTCACAGGCATGCCTGCCTCCAGGTGCCTTAACAAACATTATGCTGTGTCACAACCCATTAAGTGCATCTCTTCGCAGAGCTAGACCACCACTGAAGGCAAGCAGGAACATAGAATGGCACTCGTCCTCTTCAACAGGAGGAAGCAGCAGGAGAAATTCAGGATACAAGGAATGGAAAGGGACCAGAGAGTGAAGAACCCAGGAGCTGATAAGAAGATGAGTGCGTGCTTTGCAAGGCATGTTTGGTAGGAAAAAAGCAGGCAGCATTACAAAAGACAGAGTAAAACTTGCCCTAAGGCCATTGGGAACTGCATTAGACAATTTTATATAGGAGATAGTGCCCAGGAAACTTTAGTGTAGGTATTGAGTTCTTAAATATGTTAAGTTTTACTTCATATATTCAAGGAGATCAAACAGGAATTTCCAACTTTCAACGGAATACAAGATTTGCCTTCCTAAGGAGCCAGGCCCTCTAGTGCAGCTGCATTCATCTGCAGTTTGCTTGGGCACATGAGGACATCCTTTGCTGTTCACCAACAGACACTTTTGATTAGGGTGTTGTAGGCTGAGAGCTCCATTTCCCACACTGCCAAAAGTGCCTTGACAGCTTGATCTGTGTGACAGCTGCTCACGGCTGTCACAGCTGGTTGTCTTAGAGATGAGCAGATCATTGTAGTGGACAGACAATATGAAAAAAAGGAAAATAGGGTTGAACTGTGGTGTTTCTACTGAGCTCCTTTAGCTACAATGAGAGGATAAATACATGAGTTGCTCTTTTTCTCTAGGCTTTTCTGAGATGACCCACATTTAAACATCATTTCAGAAGAAAAGGTTCTATGCCAAGTGACAGCATTTTAGTTTGAGATGAGATGTTTGTATGCTAAACCATTTTGAACAGCACCTTTCATAGCATCACCAGATTACAATAAATGGAATTGCTAGTCAATGAAACATGACAACAGAGGATCATCTCCCTTTAATTTGAGCTATCCATGAGATGGACTGCATTCTATATACGACATTTTTTTTGTACACATATACATGTTCATATATAGGTATGCATATACATACAGATATACAAAATCATATATATGCAGAAATCAGCTATTTCATCCCATTATTTATAGGCATCAAAAAGAAAGCCTGACACTAAGACTCTTTTTTGTACCTATGTGCACAATTAGTAAACAAACCACAGGCACTAACTAAAAGAATGAGGGTGTGATGGCACAGAACCGTGCTATTATGGCTGCTATGACAGGCCCAAGGGCTCTTCCAACCCAAATATTCATACAAAGCCAAAATCTGTTATCACTCTGCTCCCATTAAGAGATTTTCCCATTAAGGGAAAAACTTGCCACATTAACAATGAGGAAGGACATTGCTCATTAACAAATACATTAGATAATTAACTTTGATATTTTTCTCGAGGGCCAATAAACTCCAAAAGGTTTATAAAGTGTCTGCTTATGAAACTGGTCATGTGGAAAACATCATCACTCTCTATCAGGCCTACATCAAGCCTGTCAAATCCCCCACCCCTTTAGCACCTCTTCTCCTAATGTGTAAGGGAAACAAACTCCAGAAGACCATCTTTGTCACTTTTCCACAGATGTGGAATTTGCACATACGCAACTAAAAGAATTGAGGGATCTTCTGAAATCTGTATTCTGACAGACTTTGGAAGCATCAGTGACACTATCAAAATAGATTTAATGCAATATGACATCATACTTTTAGAGTTAAGTCAAGGTTAAGTTAAATCTACCTATTTAACTGCTGTCTGCCGTCGCTTTCCCCATGCTGAAGGACTTGTGTGAAACCAGGCCACAACACGTGTCCTTCAGCTTAAATCCTTAGGCTTCAAACTCATGTCTCTAGGGTGACTTACCAGTTAAGAGAGCACCACGATCACAACAGACGCTATTAAATATGCTAGGGGTATCTGAACGAAGGAATCTCAGGAATTCACAAGTAGCCATTAAATGTATTGTTCTTTAGGGCACTTTATGAAGCAAAGATGAAAGCAGAAAGGTCGTGAACTGTTGTTTCTCACTCACCCAGAAGTCATGAGCCCAGTCCTGCTAAGTACAGGAGGGCAGTTACTGCAAGGTATAAATTGAGGTACTCAGTGACTCTTCATTATTTCTCTTTGCTTTTGGAAGAAAGGAGAATATTACAGGTCTTAAGAAGGCATCACAGGCATTTGACCTTTTATATATCGCAGAGATCTCTATGTGTTTCATATTGACTCAACTTTACATGGCCAAAAAAAAAAAAAAAAAAAATCAACCAGACTCAAAAAAATGAGAGTCCAAGTGTTTTCAAGAGGCATTTTTAACATGTGCCAGATGTCCTGCTTGTAAGGGACAACCACACTGTGGGATGAAATGGGCTGTGGATACTGGATCTTTACTAAGGATGGACCCGATTGTGGCAATTTTCCAGTTGCTCCACACTGTTCTAACATGTAGGAAGGAAGTAGTTACCTCTAATTATACTGAAAAAAAAAATTTGCGTAGCCTATGTGCTTTGCTCTTTTTAAGGAAGCAATTTATACTGAGGACAATATAACTGTTTGAAGTAGGAACAGCTGAAATCCTTGGGTCTACATAAAAGACTACTGTGCAAACATGACAAGACATGGAATTTGACCCAGGAATTTTATATCAGCAATATGTAAATTGAAAGCATATTTATAAGAACAGAGAAAAAGATTACACAATACAGTTTCTTTTGGGGTTTACTCTTGAGCTGCAAGATGCATGTGCTTTGCATCCATCACTGCAGACAAGTGCCTCTGCCGAGCAATCCTTTTGTTTTCTCTGCAGCTTTTTATTTCAGTCATGAGGAAGCAAAAATAGTGACGCCTGCTTTGAGTAGCATAAAAATATGAACAGGAGACTTAAGTCTGCACTGAACTACTAATGAATGTCACTGCACATGGACTCCTGACAGTTCTCTAGGTCCTGCACCTTTCTAGAATATGCTCCAGAAAGCAAATTTTCCCCTCCTCCTAGTTACAGACTCTAATCAGATCATACCAGAAACTGTCTGCCTTTAAACAGTAGGAGGGGGATGACATAGTCATTCCTACTCCTTTAAGCTCTCATTTATTTGCTTTTTCGTTCCAGCCTTGTGGAGCCAATATTCATTGGCCTTTATGTAGCTTCATTCATTTTCCAGAGGCTTGATTAAGGTTTTGTTTAGTATAAAAAAGAGGAACATATTCACATGGAAAAGAATATGGAAGAACATAGCATCCTGTTAGAAATTAAATAAACCCAACAACAATAATAATCCATTAAATAGAGTATTTTATTGTGGTGTTTGGATTAATGTTCAGATGAATGACTTCTTTGTGCTTTAAGGCACTCGTGATTTATTTGTCTCCTGCATTATAGAATTTTTTTCTACATGCTATTACTTTGATTTGAGAGGAAGTTTTTATGAAATATTACAGATCATTAAATTAGTGCCTGTTTTTTATAACTAAATGACATGGATTGGGATTAAACTTGCTCTCATGGAACATAAAACTAGTATAAAGAAAGGTGGGGGAAAAAGATAGGCTTTCTTCAGAGACTGAGAATGAGATGGTAAGTCAATGAGGCAGAAAGATAACACAGTTCTGCTCCAGATTGTGGAAATAACCCAGGAGGGGGCTCATTTACCAGAAGTGGCACTTGATAGTACCAGGGAAAAAAAAACACACACAAAATCGTATGAATTTGGTTGAAGTAGATCCATGGAGATTTCTGAAAACAAGTTATACAACTTTAAGGACACGGACAGCAGTCTGCATGCAAATTAAATTATAAAGATTTTCATGCATTGCTGGGTAAAATACATAAGCATCAAAAACAACAATCTGCTCTAGTTTGGCTAATCTTAAAATCCTGTTTTTGTTTAGAAGAAAAAGAATAAGAAAAGGATGATTTCATATCTTCTGTTAGAAGCATAATGAATATACAGCAGTTTCGACGTGGCTAAAATATAAGTCTCGTTTCCTCCACTTTGCTTGCAGCAGACAGTGCTATTTGTCTTCCCTGTATGTATGCCCAGGCCCCCACACTGTGGAGGTTTTCTCTCTAAAGAGAAAGAAATCTCTTTTGGACGGCAATTCTAAACCCACAACAAATACAAACATCGTTTCAAAAGAAAAGGAAGAAGTGTTCTTTTATTGAATTAAATTTAATAAAGATGGTATGGTCTAGAAAAAATATATGCAGGTCCCACATCTGTATTAAAAATGGGACAATTTTCTCAAAAATATTTTCCAGCTGCTTTACATTGCTCTAGTCAAAGGAAGCAGCCCTAGTCCATTTTACCTGGATGGTGAAACAGCTGGACCATAGTGGTGAGTGTAGTAACATATTGTTAGCAGGATGCACGAGACTTGACCCATTTACTCAGAAAGTGAGAGCAAAGAAAAGGAAAACTCCTCTTGGCTTGCCTGATACCATGTGTGTTATATGCACAACCTCTTGTTTCACAGCCACAGCGAGATTTGGCAGCTGGGAGATCACCCCTTGCTATCCCTTACTGCCACACAACCCTGGTGAAAATTAAAATACAAAATAAAACCTAAAACTGTCATAGCTCACTATTAGTGAGGCTAGTGTAGGACTAGAATTGATGTTTAAAAACTTTGAGTTTAAAGGGTAAAAATACCTCTTATCTGAATAGCTTGCTTTGGCTACAAAGGATCAAATCCCTGAATTTCTCAGACTTTTTGTGCTTTGACTTTTCGGTCTAAAGCATCTTGCTGACAAGTCCCAGGCTAAATGGGTTCTAGAATCGGTTTTTAAAGCCCACATTCACGAGAAGAACTCGGAAGGCAACGTGGCAACAAACCATTAGCTAAAATGTGGGGGTATATGCAGTGTGGGAAGTGGAGGATACAAAAAAATGATAAACGCTTGCAATTTTATTGTAGATAACAGCAGAAGGCAACAGTCTTCCTAGTCATTAAGTATCTTGGATTACGGTCCATTTGAAACAATGTAACAATGTTCACAGTCATCTAATGACTAACTAGACAGTCATGACAGCTCTGATTATGCAACCTGACCCTGCAATTCTAGTTTTAATTAGGACTGTGGTAAATTATGCATTTTTAATCTTTCCATTTTAATGTGCATTTCTTTCCCAGCAAGGAGACAATATAATTTCTTTTTAGTCATATACTAATCAGCCCAAATCCCACATGCTTTGGATGCTTCTGTCTCGGCATCTCATCAGCATCCTGCCACCTGCTTAGTTATGCTCCCGTTTTTGTCCATGAGCAGTATAAAATGCATCTTGTGCAGGACCACTCTTAGATTCTACTTCTCCCCCAAACTAACTTCATGACATTAAGTTCTTGTGCAGGACACTTTTTTTTAAGCTCTGGGTATTGAAGTTTTCAAGAAATAACAGCTCAAACAGCAGCATCATAGCTGTTCTGACAGCCTCAAAAGACTTGTCAAAAAGGTAATAGATGAAGCCCTGATGTCTTAACACAAACTTTTATCTTACAATTTTGAATGTCAAAAACTAATGTAAATTAAGCCTGAAGTTCTTATGACATGAACAAATCTCACTTTCAGACCTAACCTGGGCAAGGATTGCATTCGGGGTGTGTGTGTGCATATACATATATATATATATATATACACACATATATATATATATATATATATATACACACATATATATATATATATATGTGTGTATATATATATATATACACATATATACACACATACATATACTCACATATATGTAATACTTGAGCAAAAGGGGTCTCAGCACTCAGCAATTATCAGTCAGATTATTCCATTCTCTGTGAAGGCTGTACTAAGTACTACACTGAAATTCACAATTAGGAAATGGGACTTTGAACTATTTCTTTACACATTTTATCCTAAAAATATCCTAAATCCTGAATAATTCCTCTCTTGGCAAATGCATGAAATGTTTGCACATATGAAGTTCTACTCCCTCAGTCAATCCAATCTCCATTTTTAAGCCTTATCTGCAGGCCAGTTATTTTAGCCTTTCATATTTTCAGGTATCTAGCTGAAAATAAGTCATGGCTGACAGAGAGAGAGAGAGAATAATTCGAGGCACATTCACAAAGCCTTCTGCAGACAACCCATCTTGCCTGCGCCCCAATGCCAGCTGGAAGTCTTGTAGCCCTGATCAGTGTAGTGCTAAAACTAGGATAAATAAACCTTTTCTTGACTCAGGGCATTAAAAAAAGAGGAATTTTAATCTTTCTCTATCGGGAATATCCGACTATCAGCTTACATCAGGGAAAAAGGAAAGCACAATCAAACGTCTTCTGTCTCCTCCTTAACTTTTTGAATGGTACATAAAAATTATGGACAGCATTAAAACTTCAACACGTTATACATTTCTCTAATTTCTATATGAAAATAATTCATTCTTACATTCACATGTGGTGCCTGAATTTACATATGGCCATTCTGCTGAAATTATCTCTTAAAATTTTTATTGCATATAGCACTCTTTCAACAAATTAATTATTAATATACAGGCACATAATATTGCTGAGCCTTCACATAATATTGCTGAGCCTTTGTGCATTCCAGATCGTTATCGGTTTGATAAAGGACACTTCAGTTTCACAGATTCAGTCCTAATAGACCGCACTGTAGACTTATATACACTCACTGAACCGACTCTGAAGGGATTATGCTTGTAAGTAAGTACACCAGGGGCATCCAACGATTTATTATCAGTCCTTACAAACACAGAAAAGATGTTTTGTTTTGTTTTTTATCTGATTAGTGAGTTTGGGTGGGAGAACAGTTCACAGGAAGCACCGGGGAAAACTGATCTTTCAAAGGACTGATTAGTGCTAAATATTTATTGAGGATAATATTGCACAAAAAAGGAGACAGCTGAAAAAAAAAAGTCATCTCACAAAAATCTTAACACATAATTCTGTCACGTATCTTAAAAAAAGATGAGATACAAACTAAAGCCACATACTACTACATGGTCATTCATCAATGCAAACAATTTTCATGAATTATATATGAAAGCATGTGAGGCATTATGGCTCACAGTTTGCTAAAGGTACCAGAATTTTATCTTTAATAAATGTTATATTTATATCCAAAAAGGTTCAATGGGCATTTTAGAAAGGACTCAAAATATTTTTTCTTCTTTTCTTAAATATTTTATATTCTTTTGCCATGCAGTAATTGTGTCTGTTATTTAATTGCCCTAATTTAAGGGCTAATAAAAAGGCATAAATCATACAGCCTTCAAAAGATCACAAGCAAGTTTTATGATCCAGCACTGCAAACAGCAAATCCTCCATGTATTGCTAGTGAAATAATAAAATTACATCGCATCAAACATTTTTATGCTTTTCTCTTTTCCTGCTGCAGGCACCCAAAACAGCAAAATGGATTTTTATTCAGTTGTAGAGAGAGTCTGATACAGAATTCTGTGCTTTGTCCTTGAGAGTAATCAGTCAGTATGAGCTCTGAGACTTGGATCCTGCAGTGAGAAAATGAAGAGATCCTGGCACAGAGCATTTTTCTCTGCTGACTCCAATTCACAGCAAAACAATCTCACACTTAAAAGCTATCTCCACTTGCTGTTAACACAAGCTCCTGCCACAACCATTTCTGTAAACTTCCGTTTATTTTGAATAGAAATCAATTTTGAAATGATGAAAGAAATCAATAGGAGTGCTCACTGAATACATCAGGATTTGATGGTAACAAAGGATTTTGCTCATATGATCAAACCCAAAGCTGCCAAGTGCCCAAGAAAAAACAAACAAACAAACAAAACAAAACAAAACAGGAGCACAGTTAATGATAAAACAAACACATGAACAAGAAAGAAGTTCCACAAATTGCACATCATCCCAGAAGCAATGACTACTATCAATTGCAGATGAAAGATGTATTAGAACTGTTAAATGTTAACATGATACCTATGGTCCATTTTGAGCCTCTATCTTATATAAAGGTCCTTTCCAGATTTCTTTTTTCCCAAAAAACATGCAACTGTCAAATTAACACTGATCTATTTCCATCACGTGAGTTACCTTAATCAAGTGCCACTATCTCAGTAATTAGAATTCAATGTATGCAAAGATAAACTCCCCACAATTAAAGGTTTTGATAAAACTTTTTTAAACAAATCAGCATTTCAGATTTACTGCTCATTATGCTGAAGTCTTTAGTTTATTCATAACTGCTAAGACTAATGATGCAAGAACTAATCAGTAATAATATCTTAGCTCAGCACTCTTTCTTGATGATATTATTTAGACAAGCTGAGCAAACTCTCCATAGTTCCCATGTTAGTGCTATTTTATCTTGAAACACAGCAGGAGAAATCAAGCATCAGGATAGTACCTTAATGCCTGTAAGGGTCAGAAAAACACAGCTTTCAAAGCAGTAGGCTTTTACAATCCCTCAAGAAAATCTCCTTTTCAAATAGCAAACTGAGTTTACTGATGTGTGGATAAATCAAATTATTAAAATATATTGTTGATTAACAATTACTTGCCTTTTAAATTTGTAGAGGATGAAAGCCCCAACTATGACTAGACAGATAACAAAGAGAACCACAATAGCCCAGTAGCCACTGCCTCCTCCAAGCCTTTCAGAGTCTGAAATAAAAAAGAAACCAAAAAAAAAGTTTAGCACATCCTCTTTCAGATCACTCAGATTCTCGAGCTTTCTTCTGAACTGCAAAGTTGAAAACATTCATTATTTGTGTAATCGCTCATTCCATCTACAGCCTCTTCAAACAGGCAACAATACAAAATTGACTGGTGACTTCTTACTCTAGGAGAGGGGACCAGTTTCAGATAGAACTCATGAAGACTGAATTATTTGCACACACAGTATTTTCTTTTTTCTAGGAATCTCAAGTTATCAGAGGAAATGATCACATATCCCAACTATTTATGATACAAAAGCAGGGCTGAATTTATTTCGCAGATGGAGAAACTACTGCTCTAAACAATCAATGGGAAAGGCTGGAATGAGCATGTGGTTATTTTAATTCTAGCTTTTTGTACAGGCTAATGAATGTTCTCTCTTTAAGCGAGTCATTTCTACAGTGACCAGACTAGATGCTACAGCAAAACTGTAGCATGATACTACAATAAAGATGGCAAATAAAAAGATAGCTTTGTCTTTTCCAAGGAGCTGACAGATAAAATATGATTTAAATCATAATTTACATAAGTTGATTTTGCTCACTAAAGGTGTTCTGCCCCACTACACTTGAGTAACAGACAAAAATATGTTATGGGAGATGATATACAAAGATGATAGGACAATCTTATACAAGGTTCTACTTATAGCTGAACGTTCTGGTTAAAGCATCACTTTTAACATATCTCTGTTCAAAATATACACACATGCACGAAAACACACTCTTTTCAACCAGTTTCTAACTAGAGTCTGTATGCAGAGGCACAGAAAATACATGCCAGCAAACCCTGCTACTGGTTGTTTTAAAAAGGAGAAGGTAGCTCATATATCTCAGGACAAGCAATGCAGTGCAGTGCTGTGTGTGGACCCTACAGCAAGTTTCAGATCAGTTGATCTGTCAACGGGGGACGGTTTGGTATCATGCAGGCATACAAGGCCATGTCCCAGACGCATGGGGTTTTATTAGCAGAGTTACTGACAGACAGCGAGGAAATTTTGCTTTCTTGGCAGCTAATGCAGCCAAATTGCCTCTAAGCTCACCAGGTGGCTTTTCCTGATGCCAGGTTGGCTCCTCCTTCATGGCAATGTTTTGTTGAGCACAATCATTTATTAATGCCATGGTTATACAGAAAAGACCAAGGGTGAAATAGGAGGAGGAAGTTTCTGATACAAACCATAAGGTATTGTGAAATGAAAATATGTAAGAAAGATTAATTTGACAGTGACAGTTAACAAATACCAAATGTGTGAATTCATACGCATATATGTTTGTGTGTGTGTGTGTATATATACATATATAGATATAAAATATCTATAAGTATCCAGCTACGGAGATTTTCTCTCTAACAGTCATTCCCAGGTTGATTTGTTGGGATATTTGTTTATATAATTTACCTGAATCGGAGTCAGCTAAAGTCACTAAGACCCAGTGTCCTCCCCGCAGAAAGAAACTGATGTTGTGCGCGTTCAAGGCCTGCTTTAAAGCCGCTATCCTCTGAAAATGTGAGAGAGAAGGTCAGGCACCGGTCACTTGGTTCTACAGAAGGAAAACCTCTTGTTCGTTATATGGTGGGAAACATACATGTTAGAAAACATTTGTCAGCAATGACTTTCTCAAAAAAAATTCTGCATTTAAAAATCATGCAAAACTCTGCGAATTGTAAATGCTGAAAATGTCAAATCTTTTAAGCCAGATCTTTCTTTCTGCTTATCAAACCCTTTACGTTTACCCATTATGTGACAGGCTCTATCTCATTTACATGCACTGCTCAGTTTACCTCAATCATAACTCACACAATGCATATTCCATATCGAAAACTTTATCCATTCTTCTAACAATATCAGCAGACAAATTGCAAGTGACAACTTTAGATTTCTTATTATGAAAAGTAATTGTTCGATAGTGAACTGTATGTCATAATTTAACTCACTTCTTAGCCATATTGGGATGGATTCCGTTTATACCAATTTTTGATAGTACTCTCTACAAAGACATAGTTCCATCCATGTGGAAAAAAATAGGATTCCTCCTATTTTTCATCCAGAGGACAGGGCGCACTAAAATATAGGCTCTCACATTCTTACGGGACAGAACCATTAAATACACCATCATATCCTAAGCCCAGATGACAAATTGTCTCAATTTTCCCTTTCACTTGCTTGCACCTTCAACATGGGTAATTTTCTAAAAGATCAAAGCCAGTTTTATAGTCCATGCCTTATAATTCAGGATACGACTTCCCACAGGATGCCAAATTAGAAATATACTTTATAACCATGAAACCTTCAAGAGCAACTTCTTTTATGATATTATCAATTATGGTACTCATTTTTGACAAGCCTTTGCAGTATAATAGACAGAAATCCCTGCAGTCTCCCTCACATTATGGACAGAGATTTCACAAAAGTTCAAATTCAAATATGCTCACTCATACTGAGGGATTTCTAACTTCTGAACTGACTTTATTGCACTTTTTGTGGGGTAATTATTCAACATAAAGGTGATATAAGTGTGTCCTCACTTATTTTACAAGAAAATTACTCCACATAGTTCTTAAGTACTTACCTTTTTGTCCAAAATCTGAAAAGAGAATACATATCACAACTATATTGATTAGCAGACTTTAAAGCGATGCTGGCACTGCTGAAATAAAATTATTCAGTCCCCGTCCAAGCTTGCTCACTCTTTCATAGGATACAGTGCAAGAGGGACCACTACTACAGGTTAATCTAACTTTCAGGCATGAAATGCAATCACTGAGTCCCATAACTTATCTTTGGTTATATCATATTTTCCTGGCAGGTATTTAAGGAATCCAACATTTGCTTTGGCTTTTAATGAAAACTTTTTCACTATTTCTCTATCTGCCTCTGTGTTGTCACCCAGAACTTTTCTGAACTATACTTCCAAAGGTCAAATATTTGAATCTAATTTCTAACTGTGAATTCAGCCAAGTGTTCTGACTTGTGTGTTTCGCTAGAGGAATGATGAACGTTTCCATATTCATTGAGATTTCTACACCATGAGGTGTTTATTGAGCACACTGATTTTACCTCTCCAACTTTTTTAAAAAACTCTGTATTCTGAGCTGTCTAGAGTCTCCAAGTTAAGGTATTTAAACTGGCATTTAATTTATTTTTTTTCTGTACACTTTCCAATGCCAAGATTTGAGAATGTAACCACATGGCTCTTGTACTGTGGTATCAGAATATAAATAAAAACAACAACAAACATAAAAAAGTTAAAACAGCAACAACAAAACCACACCATTTATAATTCAAACTTATATACCCAGGGATCTTGCTCATTCTGTCACAGCAACTCACTGGAATTTTTATTTAGTAGCTTGTCTAGATAGATCCCTAAATCTTCCTCGGAGCCATTGTTTTCCTATAGCTTTAAGGCACTTTAACTTGCTCTTTCAAATGGGTTCATCCCACCTGATATTAGATGTGTAATGAAAGTGTTTAAATTAAGAGAGCAAGTCTTCCTCTGTAGTCAATGATATGAACAAAATAATTCTGAAATTGCTATGCTGTCAAATCAGGTGAGAACACTCTCAGCCTTTATTCCTGCATGCATTATTCTTGAAAGTGGGCTTTTGTCCAAATGGAAACAAATTACGGAATTATGCAAGGGGCTTCCTCTTTACTACTATACTTTCAGCTTATTAACAATCTTTGTACTGATGGCTACTTTTATTAGTATGGAATTTTATACCAGATTAGTAATGAAGTTAATAAATAGCCCGAGGTTATAAAAATCCATGTAGAATGCCACTAGAAACTCCTCCGAAGCAGGTGCTTTCTGCCTATACTAGAAATTATTGCCTTTAATGGACCTTCTGAAATCACACAGTATTCTAAAACTAAAAGTTTTTCTTCCAAGAACAAATGGGTTCTCTTTTAAGGGAAGACATTTCATAACTATGTCTAAGGTAATGACTTTAGGGGCAGTTCAGCCTAACGTGCAGAGAACTTTCTGAGTTAAAGGAGATACAATAATATCAGAACACAGACATGAGAGCTGTCACTAGCAGCACAATAAATAGCATCCTTTCAGTGAAACATGAGAAGAGAGAAGGGCCAAGGGCCTTCAAACTTTTCTTTGTACGTTCATCGTTAAAGTAGTGTTACTACGAGGTCTTTTCAACTGACTTGACCAGTTAATGCTCGTAAGCTTACAGAGTATATTTTATGGGTATTTCTTGAGTCACAAGGGATTCTCATATAACATGTACTTTATCAAAACATTCAATTCAGAATCAAAAAATGTCAACAATTAAAGTAATATCCCCTAGCAATAATAGAAAAACAGAAATTTGGGCAGCTTGTTCAGAAGCCTGACTCTACAATCTGCACTCTTTAAAACAATCAAAGTGTTGGGATTGATACTTAGATACTTGCCTTTATCATTATAGAGCATATGTCACTATATTTGCTTCGTTTGCTCCTATTTTCTGCATGTGTTATCTCCTGACCACTGCTGTGACATAGTCTGACCTAACAGGGTCAGAAATGTACAGCTGTTGCCCAGATTGCAATTACTTTCACCTTCCAATGCTTCTATAGTTCCAGAAACCCTGGGCAAGGTCAGGCCTTAAGGGGGTACTATTTATTAAGAAATTCTGCTCTCTTAAGATATTTTATTCTTCCCCATAGTCACATGAATATAAGTTTTCATATTTTTTTGCAACATGCAATTGTTATTCTTTAAAATAACTAGCAGAGTATTTTCTACATAAAAAATGAAAAAAGAAAAAAGAGAACAAAAATGAATATTGTTGATGATATACTTCAAGCTGCCTAGAAGTACAGCACTAAGAACCGTTGAGATTTAAAGAGAACTAATACATACAATATTTTGCACTAAAATAAAAAGTTAGCAGAACCCAAAGGTCTATCATCACCTGTTTATTATTATTATTAAAGGTATTCATACCATATACACATGGAATGAAGGGAAACAGTTTCCTTTGAAAGTTGCACCTCGCTTCTTAACCAAGTTGAAAGATTCAAAGAATTTTCAAGTGGTAATGCACACATAGCTTACGATGGGCTTCCTACTAAAGTAAATATTATTAATATCAACTATTTCCTACAATATGATTATGATTTTAGACTCCCAGAAATTCTGACTGTGATTAGGGAGGGAAAGCAGTAAGGTTTTGAGGCAGCAGTGGACAGGAAAATTCTGTGCATTCACACTATTCTCTGTGTGTTTTGCAATAAAACACCCATTCATTTACTTGAATAATATCAAAATACCCCTTTCGATCTTCTCAAGTGTACTGCATCAATTTCATGAACAATCTAAAAGTATCAAGATAATCTAAAGAGCTCTTTTTACCTACTTTTTAGGCTTTTTGGATATCGTGACCTCATTACAAAAAGTGCTAAAATGCCTTTTAAAATTAATGATACTTTACACTGTTATTCCCTGTAACTTGCAAGACTTGAATCGCAAGAACCAAGCACAAGCACAGAGCTGAGATCTGCTCCTCTATCACAGCAAAGAGCAAGTATCACAAATTCCAAATCAGAAGCAAGGGCCAGGCACACGGTTTTCTATTGGAAAAGGGAGGGAGAATCTTATGTCTGATTTTCATTGCTGTGATCACTGCATTGGTTTCTTGTTAAGTGAAAAGGATACATGCTCATAAAAGCCAGGAATTACCTGCTTGATGCTCATTACAAAATAGGTCAACTTTTATAGGTTGACCTATAGATTCTATTTCAATTGTCTATTGAAATCTATTTTCCTCTCTCTAGAAGCACCAATGTTCAAAATGCACCTTTTGCCCTGAAAAGGATACATGCTCATAAAAGTCAGGAATTACCTGCTTGATGCTCATTATAAAATAGGTCAGCTTTTATAGGTTGACCTATAGATTATATTTCAATTGTATCTGAAATCTAATTTGCTTCTAAAGACAGTGAAGAGATGGTGTTTCCTCTCTCTAGAAACACCAATGTTCAAAATGCACCTTTTGCCTACTGTATCTTCACAGACTGGCAAGCCATCGCTGTAGTTTCTGTTCAAAAAGTTATTATTCCTGAGACACACACTGATAACACCAAGCACAAGTTGATGCTGGGGAGAACATGTGCTGCTGCCAAGTACTGCACATCTCTCTGCAAAGGCATCACCAGGACTGACCTTCAGTCGGTCACAGGCTGGCACAGAATGGGATGACAGATAATTGCTTCTCCTCCCTCTTCTCCTGTGGCAGGATCTACCCCTGCATCAGAAGGTGCACTACACACTGTCAAACACAACAGCCCTAACTGTTCCTAGCACTTACATGTCTCTCCAGATGGGAGTAAAATCTTCGTGTGGTCAGGAAACACCTCGTAATTCCAATAAAAGCCATGATAGTATAGCTGTTGGTTTCCAAGTAGGATTGTCCTAATTAGACACACATTTCTCTGATTACCTTATCACTAGTTACACTCATCTTCCTCTTTGGCTGGTTTGCTGGTAGTAGCACATGCAAGTCAGCAGTTGTGGGCAGACCAGGTTTCACAACTGTCACAAGCGTTTCTTCAGGTATATTAGTTTCCTGTGCAGACAAATGTATGCGGTAAATTACCAGACAGTGTGCTTTAATTTTTCTCTTCTAATATTATATAAAATACATAAGTAATTCCACACAGGTATCTCAGTCTTTGGTATTCAGATTCTTAATTTTTAGAGTGGATTATACATAAAGCTAAATTATGAATAAAGCCAAATATTAACTAATTAACTAATATATGAGTAGCTCTTTGCAGATTTGAAGTGTTATCATTGTTATCACACCAAATAATTTTAGTGGCATCACAGAAAGAAGCAAAACTAAGTGGTATGCAGTTTTAGCAAACTCTAACGGTTGCATATTTTTACGGTGACTTAAAAATTCCTAAGCAGTTCAGAATCCTTTGCGAATCATTCAAATGCTTAGTGGACTTAAAAGGGCATATTAATTACACTTATCTTTAGCTTAGGGAGACTACTTTTTCATGTGTGTTTAATTAGCAGAGAGAAGTCTTCCACACAGCTATTCAAAGTACCTAGATTCAATTTCTGAAACTGTTTTTATGAAAACCTGCACTCCACTCACCCCACTGAAAGTCATATGCTTTCTTTCCAAATAAGCTTTAGAAAATTTAATTTTTATTCCCATATTCCTCTCTGCATTATATGAGACAGCGACAAAATTCTAATGACAACACCCTGGGAATTTCTCAGAAATTACATTAAATTGTTCATATAGTTTTGCAGATGTAATTATTAAAATGCACAGGCAATTTTATAAGGGATCTAATTATTTGTTTGACTGACCCTGCTTATGGAATGGTTTTAAGCTGATAAAAGTCGGAATTTATTTTGATGTGACATGTGAACCTCAAAAAGACAGGAAATGGTATGAAGTCAGAACTCCAGATCCTGAACTCCCCTGTGCACTACTGCAAACCCAGAAAAAGCCCAAAGACTTCACTGGCAAAAGCTGCCCCATAAGGCTGAACTCTTCTTCACACGAAAGCCGTTTTAAGGACATTGCCAACTCACAACTCAGAGATACTCTCCTTGAGAGAAGTCAGTTTGCACATGCTGCATTCTTGGCAGTGCGTGCACCTGAGGAATACAGTTCTGGAACGCTCTCTTTTTATGGAGTGCTCATTACTTACGCCACAGAACTGCCACATGACTTTGTACTTATACTTCATCTACTGGATTCATCTGTTCCCAATCCAGATTTCATTGGCAAACACGATCTAAAGGATCAGCTGGAGCAAAAACATGCTCAGGCATTTTAGGCAATTTTCAGTTATACACATGACATTGTATGTTCTTTTTGCTTTGATTTATTTTATGCTATTTTATTTTAATTTTTATTTTACAATGAAACCAAATCCTTCATATTGGACAGTACCCATAGGTTTATCACATTGAAGCTACTCTTCCTGTTTTGGAGTCAGCACTATTTGCCACTATAGCTTTGGCAAATCCCAGAGACCAATACCTCACGTTAATTGCCAATTAGGCTGTGTTAGAACTAAACTTTCTGTACTACAGTATCATTATCCACAGACGGGGTGTAAAAGTGACACTAGGCTCAAACTTGTTGGAAATGTGGCTCGTGGGGTTCATTTTACTGTTTTGCACTGCCTACATTTTTCTAAATGAGAAGGCACTAACTTAACCTTCAGGCTTTATGACTGGAGAGGGAACATTTTACGAGCAATTTGAGAGAGCACCTTTGCAAGAAGTCGTGTTACTACTCGCCCTATGTCTTCCCTCCATTCTGGTATGTCGGGGTTGTACATGTCCAGGTGCTTAGTAAACTTCAGAGAAAGAACATGAAAATGATCTGGAATGGCAAAAGAAACATTTTTGAACAATTAACAAACAGAAGTGCAAAAAGTTTTGCAGAAATAAAAGTTGAAAATGTATTTTCAGTGTTAGGTGTAGTGCTGTAGTACCTAGGAAACCTATTTCTATGTGTTGTTCAGAAAGAAAAAAAACAACAAACCCTTCCCCCAGGAGCCTACAGTCTATGCAGCATGAAGCAAGATTACACTCCTGTCAGCCAGTCAATTTCTTTCTGTATTTTTCTCAACATCATCAAATTTGTGCCTAAAGATAAAAAGGCAATACAGAGGAAGAAAAAAAAAAGAGATTTACATTCATGCTCTGGGGTTATAACGGGTTATAACCTTCCCAATAATTTTTCCTTAAGAAAATAAACTACATAGACACGATTGGTTTCTTTCATTCTTAATGGGAATGTGCCAATGGATTCTATTCTCACTGAATCATAAACATCTGGTTTTTGCTCATTTCATGTTCCTGTTTTTCCTGCAAAATGAATACTTTACGTATTCCATAAGCTAGCCATGAAAATAAGAACAGAAATGACATGCCAAAGGCTAACTACTGCCTTTGAAAGAATAAAAACAAGATATGCTCAACACTTTTATGGATGTTGTCCAAAATATCTGAAATGCTAGAAAAGGGCTATTCCTCAGAAAACAGGCCTCTAAATAATCTTCCATTTCGCCTTTATAGGCTCATTGGAGGAACGCCTGAAGAATTCAATGCAAAGTAGATAAAACATAATGCAAAGTAGATAAAAGAGATCCTTTGAAATGCATGAATCATTCAAACCTGGCTTTCTGAACAGTTTAAACATATATATATATATATATATATTTTAAATCTCCACCATGACCAGTACCCTTCTTGCTCTTTTTATGAGGTTTTGCCAGTTCTAACAGTAGAAGCAATGTTGGCAAGCCAAAGTCTCTAAGCCAGTCATACTAATATGTTTATATTTTTAAAACTTTCTAAGAAATGGATGCATTTACGAGTTGTAGCATAAACATCAAATCCATTTATCCTAGAAAAGGTGTGGTGAGAGGGAGTTCCTAAAAGCTCTGTTTAGCATAAGGTTGTTGCATACTAGAAGAAAAAATAACGGAATCTTCCTTCACTGTTCAGGAAATAGAGATGTATCATTGTGTGTATCTCGGATATAGGAAGGCTTTTAGAACTGCATAAAAAGAAGCTTTTTTTAGATATCACCATTGCTACATGTTACAGTACAAATACTAACGGAAATGATTCCTCAGCATTACATTTTTCATGGTATATCATCCCCTGTCACCCCATTATATGACACCGTGAATCACACCAGGACATGAGGCAAAATAAGAGCTGAAGGATTACACAACATTTAAAGAGGGGAGACTCTCAGATAAAAATCCAAAGGACATAAAAGGCTATTACTTAACATTGGTTTTATTGCTGAGAACATATATACACACAACTAAGTTTTCTCTTTTTGGAGATATTAAAACTATTGTATTTAGGGACTCTTAACAAATTCTCTAGTCCTAGCAAAATGCTACTTTAGTGCCTAAGAACAATAGTTCCTTGCAAGTTTGGGAACTACAGTAACATTTTGTATAAGCAAAGGAAGCAAAGGATTTCACAGGAAACTGCTCCTACAATCACACGATTCAACTTCATGGGATTACCCTTCAAATTTAGAAATTGGACCTGGCAATAGAAATAATTTTACCATGGGTTCCACTTAAAGCGCTGGTTTAAGAGGTATACAATGTAAGTATGTATGACAAACGAAAATACTCAGCTGAAGTAAAGTTCCTTACCAAAAACATGGACAACCTTTGAATCCTGAAGCATGGAGTTCCCACAGGAAGCTTGCACTGTAACTCTAACTTCACCTGTCTCAGCAAACCTTGCCACCAAAAAACTCTCCAATGTAAGAAGTGGCTTTAAAAAAAGAAAAAGTTCAAATTACGTTTTTAGCAAGAACCATGAGAATATTGTCTAAAGTGGCAGTTATTAAAAAAATCAGACAAAAAGATTTCACATGAATCATTTTCTAGAATACTAGTCAATATTTCAAAAAACGGTTCAAATGCAGTTTTCGAACATAGAAAGTCGCCTTCTCCTAATGGATTGTCTCTCTATATACAATAGTTACCAGATTAGGCAAATATTTCTTTTAGAATAATTGGCAGAGCATTAGGTTTTGATTCAAATCCCAGTGAAAGAAATATATTTTGAATCAGGCTCACTAAGCTTCACCAGATCATATTCAGGGAGCCATTTGCCTCAAAAAGTGTCATCTGTAGTTAAGATCAAATGGACTACTTCTGTCATCTTATAGCATGACCCATGGAAGATCATCAATCTACTGTAACTTCAAGGTGGAGCTGAGATATTTTTTCTCCTGACCAAACCTGAATGAACTACAAAACCCTCCACAACACTGGAGTGCCTCTTCTAACTTGGCTCAGTCACTAAAAATGAACAGATGCAGGCCAGAATTATCACAGATAGCATGTTTACATGAAAAGAAAAAGTGCTGAAAGGAAAATGTGCTGAAAAAGTACCTGAAAGTAGCCCAGTTTCAGAGACTGCTATTACTGTCTCGTGAGAAAAATATTTTACTTACCTAACGTTAAAAAAAAGAACAAAACTAATTCTGCTAGACCAGAAATTTTCCCAATAGAAATACTTGGATCTTGAGGACATTTGTATGTAGATTACTATCTCTAAATAAATATCTTATCTTGTTTGAATGCTCTTAGTCCCTCTTAGACAGGAAATGGTCTGAAAATTTAAA
This sequence comes from Tinamus guttatus, assembly GCF_000705375.1. The sequence continues at coordinate 73,839 of NW_010586499.1, forward strand.
TCAATTCTAAAAGGGAAACTTTCATTTTCACATAAGTAGTAATAAAGGAAAATGAACAGCCTAAAATATGTGATTAAACAACGGGATTCAGGTAATGTTTGTTAGAGGATATGTGAAATGATAGATGGTCTCCATGAAGTAATATAAAGTGAGAGTACTTTTGCTAGAGTAAAAGTGTCACTCAGTCTTTACTGGAAAAAGGTTGAAAATAATCTAAAGTCAAAACTTGATTTTCCATAAGCTTCACGTACCTGAAGACTGTTTCCTATCCACCAGTAGAAGACTGTCAAATTAGGATTCTTTGGCAATATGATGGCTGTCAGGTTCACCTCCTGGTTTCTGCCAATGACTGGAAGCACTTCCAAACTTAAAGCCTGTAATGGAGCTGAAAAAAGTTCCCAATATTTCACTGAACAAGAGCCCATCAATTTACCAATGCCTGTTTCACCAAATGCTGCATAGCAACCTGCAAAAAGACCTCAGTAAATCCTAAACTTATTTCTCCCTCCTTCTCTACATCTGTGTGGAAAGGTACATTTGGAAGGACTGCATTGCAATCATTTTTTTTTAAAAAAACAAATAAATGGAAAAACCACAAACAAAATCCTAGAGTAATGTGCCAGATTAATGTACTTTTACAACATACTTTTTTCGGTGTGCAAGTCCAGTTCTAGAGACCAAAATCAAATATATTGCAGTTAGAAAGGCGAAAAGACAATCTCAGCTTTTTCATTTAAACAATGAAAGATCAAATGAACAGAAATCTAACAGACCTCTCAAAGTTCTATGGGAAAAGCAGAAAAGTGAAAAAGAAAAATATTGTTTATTTTCATTATAAAAATATCAAAATAAAAAAAAATATTTAAAAGAAATTCGTCAGTAAAACCTTCTTATGTTGTTCCTAATGTTGTACATGTATTTTGTTTCACAGCACAGAAATACTATGGAAAGAAAATTGCTATTTCAGAGTTTTCTCTCATATCTTTTTCACAATGTCCAAAGATGAAGGATTTACAATATTATAAAGTGATAACTAGAATTTCCTAGGTTGCAGGTTCTATTCAGGCTATGAAAGTACTGTACTATCCAAAATTCATTCATTACATAGAATGAATACCAACCAATTAAAATTTGTTCTAAGTATCTTTTAACTTATTCAAAGGCCTTTCATCTCAATTTAAAATTAAAGGTACTTACATTGGCCCAGGGCCTTTATCTTACTCTCTTTCATTAACTAAATGATTGCCCATTCACTCTGACTAGGAGATTAGACCTCTGAGAGCAGGTAGCCCGAATTCTAAACCCAACCCCTTTTTTCCACTTCACTTCAACCAGACTGTTTGCTGCTTCACTGGAACATAAAATATCCTATTTTTATTCTGCTTCCTCTCTGTCTACATGAAAGTGAATTCAAGAAATACTGTGCAGATTTACTTATACCTTCTTTATGAAATTGAATTAAAACACTCTCTTAAAACACTTAAAACACCAGCAATAGCTGGTGTCTTGTGAAAAATTCAAAAATTGTAGGAATTTCATAAAATTTGCTATGCTTCAAAAAAGGTTTCTTTCTTTCTGATAATACAAGAACCACAGAAGAAATCCAAATCATGCCTGATTTTGTAGTTTGCCATTCCTATACATTAAAGATCTAACAATAATTATTGTGATTCCATTTGCCTCAGTTGCACAATTCCATAATGCCGAATAGCACCCTTGGATATATATTTAGGAATAAAATTAATTTATGTGATTTCTGTTTTACCAAGCTATAATTTCAGTACATTTTTTCAAAGCTTCCTGATTCTCTATATCAATTTCTACAACCCCAGCATTTCACACTCCTGCACTGCAGAGATCAGAGTCTCAATCCCACACACAAAAAAATGTACACCCACTCATTCTTCCTTTAAAAAAAATAATCTGGGTTATCTACTTATACTTATACTACCAAACTTGCTCTAGTTTCTTTTGCAGATTATTAGCAAGTTGTAGATCTTGTGCTGTAGACTTTGAGCTTTGCATCAGGAACTGCAATTTGGATCACAATCTAAAATTTATTTAATTGTTCTTCAATATAGGACATTCCATACTGATAGAACTTGACAGGAGCCAAGAAAAATGCCTTCCTCATTTTTCCCTTATAAAATGTATGGAAAAAGTGAAAACTTAAAAATTTACGGACAATTTCGCTTTCAGGACATTCCGTAGGGGGAAAAAAACCAAAACAACTAGAAACAATTCTTCTATGGACTGCTGAAATATCAGCTTAATTAGTGACAGTTAACTTCCTCCAATATTGCAATTTATTTAGAAAACCTAGCTGTGTAAATCAGATACCAAATATCTATTCAATCTATATCACATGTAATATCCAAGAGCAAGTTTGAGATGTGCTCAGAAATTAACCAACAGATCTGCTTTTGGTAGTCCGTCCTGCCTGAATATTTCAGTTCCACAGCCCTTTAAGAATGTAGTCATTTTATTCTTGCTTGAAAAATACCCCAGGCTCTGCAATTTGTAAATCCACTGAATAAAGCACAATTGGCATCTTTTATTTTTACTGTTTATCCAGATGTAGGCCAAATCAGAAGCACGTTTTGAGAAAGCAATTGTTCAGCTTTCCATCAGGGCTTGTTACTGCTTGCCATTCTCTGAACAACAAGAGGAAATTATCCCTGGAGAATGTCACACAGAGGTTTTGCTGTTCATTGCTTGTACAGATCTACCACCTACTTCTGTACTTAATTTTCCTCTCAGCACCTAGAAGCTCCTAAGAAGTAAAAGAAAAGTCTTAAGCAAATTCTCTGACACTGGAGCTGTAAAATGGTATTACTAGATTTAGAAAACAAAACACAACACAACAAACAACAAAAATGTAAAGCAAGCGAGCCAGGCAATTAGTTTCGGATCCTTTCAGTTTTGCCATTAGCATTAATGGATTGGTCTCCATCTGGCTAATCAAGGCAGAACTAGAAAACACGCTGGATTGAGGGGCACTCAGAAGTAAAATATAGAAATACCAGCACTTACTAGATAGGTAGCATAAAATACACAGATTTATGCACACAGAAAAGTGATTTCCGCACTTTTGTTTTGTTTTTGACAAATCTGAAAAAAGGCAAAGCCATAAATGTCTTGCATCTTGAAGGAAGAGGAAAACCCAGTTTGAGCGTCTTAATTTCAATCATGAGATGACTGGGATACATTAAGCTTTTGCTGATGCATGATATTTCCAGTTTTGTGCAGTTCTTTTAAATCCACTTGATGGTTTTTATTTGGGTCTTAATTAAGAAGGGAAGGGTAGAATTCTTTGTAAAGTAATACTGCCTGCCAGCATACAGTTAAATTCAAATAACACATTAAAACTTCGTGAGAATAAAGCTTACAATCTAAAACTAGATTCAAATACTAGTAACCTGGGTTTTAAAAATGCTGTAATTTGGATCCTTCCACCAATACATACTTTTAGAAAATCCTGCAAGAGCATGCAAGAAAATCATTCAAAAGCATGGGCAGATACATTTTTCAGTATTTGTTCACTTACTTCACACACTGCATGTAGCCTGAAGTGCTATGTTTTACCTGCTAAGATTACCAATAGGGTCTTCAGTCAGGACAAGTGTCAACCATGAGATTTTAATTGAGCTGTGTGTCCTACTTAAAGCTATTCAAAGACTAATAGACCACTCTCCCAAATCTGAAGAAAACTAACTCTGACCTCCTCATACATTTAGGTTCATAAGCCTCTGCATTAATAACATACAGCAGTATGTGACTGTAGGAGATTATTGAAAAAAAGAAAAAATATTTTTTATTAATTGTGACTAGCAATTTTTTTGCCTCATAATTGTCATAAACTTTTTATGAAGCTATAAAATCAAGGAAACTAAAGAGCTGACTTACAATTAACTTGGACAAACATTACGGCCTCATCATGCCCAGCAACATTCTCAGCCTTAACCGAGACACGATAAATCCCGGGGTTCTCGTAACGGTGACGAATTGGTTCTCCAGTCATTGTAAGATTCACATATATTGCCTTAAATCCATCTCCAAGATCTACCTGGTATTTGGTATTCAATATATCGCCCTAGAAGGAGAATATAATAACAATGTTTTAATTGACTAGAACTTAAATATACAGAATACATTTCCATAATTTCTTGAATTACAGCAGTATTTCCAGCACCATCCAGATGTTTTAACTCAATTGCAGTTGTTGCAGTAAAACCATGAAACCCATTACAAAGATTTTAGAGCAACAGATGTCGTCCGCATTAATAGACACAGTATTAATCATCCTCAGTAAGGCACTGTCCTAAAATAAAACAGCCTACATTATTAACAAGGTTGTAAGAATTCCACAACACAGAAATCACCTTTGCCTCATGTGTCCGGGCATTAACCAGCATAATGGTGTAAAGCAACCCCAAGTTCTAGGGTTATGCTCACACCATTGCCAACAACTGAGTATTGGTGTTTAGCAAATTATCACTCATCAGTGCCCTGTGTTAACTGATCAACTCTGAATTTCTAACCCATGAAAATATAAAGTAGAATTAATTGGTTTAGACCATCTTCACAGGACCTTGTAATTACAGCCTCTGTGTGTCGACTCTATGGCCTTTACAACCCAAGCTAGTATGCTTGCACTGCATTATACACAACTACCAGCACATTTAGAACTAATATGTTCTATTGCAAAATTAGATACATGCTTAACGAAGCAGAGAACTGATCTGACTTTGGGAAAGAATTTAAAAATCCAATCAAGTTCTATTCTTCAAGCATCTCAAGTGCTTTATAATTCATCGTACCTTTAAATGACACTCTCTTCCAAAAGTCGGATCTAGAAAGCTTCAGTGACTGATATTGCCATCAGAGGCACCATCACTCATATTCTTACAGTGTGGCTGCTATGGAGTAGTCAGGCCTGTGCTGTGTGAATTGACTACATCCATGGAGCTAAAGGAAAATTCACCTCAGCTGCCAAAAGCAATGTTTTCTTAATACCACGGCTCTGGCGGCAGCACTGGCTTAGCATGTTACCCTTCTTCCTCTGCTGTCTGTAATAGATTCCTGCTCTTCTTGCTGCTGTGCATTGTCATCACAGTTGTACAACTGAAACAGGTTGTGGGGCCAGACTTTGTAGAAAATCCTCTATATTGTAAAAACAGTGTTGGTTTGACAATCCTCATTGCCTCCAGGAAAGGAACTTACATATCCAAACTCTTGTCAGGTGACTTGAATGGCAACCAGACTAGAGAAAGATTGCAATCCATCAAAGTATTGAGAAACCACTTCGCTTCCACATGAAATAGGTTTAGATCAGAACTTCATCCCCAAAGGCAGCACTGATGTAAAATCAAAGTAGGCAATAAAGCCTGCAACTTTCAAACTCTTCTCTCACACAAGGGAGGAATACTTGTTTGGAGTTGTTCTTCGCCTTTTATTATTTTGCAGTTTCATTGATTTTCTTCCATATGAAAGAATGCTTGTAACTTAGGAGAATACTCATAATAAGAAATCTGTACAGCTATCAAATATCTGAACCTCATATTTTAACATAAACAAAGGACTTTGAAAGGGCCCTCACTGTGAGTTTTTTTTTTTTAATATAATCTTTCTTTTGACAACAGATAGGTAGAATTTAGCGTATGAGACAATATATTATTACTTGAAGTATATACTACTAGATAAGAGATGTCTTTTTCCCAGCAATGTGACTGCAAGCACAATGTCTTTAGATGACATTAGCTTACAAGTCGTTCTTATATGCTGTTTCTTATGCCAACAAGTGTTACTTGCATATTTTCTCCAAGTGAGAGAGGAACAATACGAACAGTATGGAAAGGCAGTAGGCACAAGTTTCTCTTTATGTTTTGTTCCAACTTCTTTCCTAACGTAAAGATTCTCATCTTTACATTGCAGTGCAGTGTTCAAAACTTTTTGAACCAGTCTCCCTGACCTGACAGATAATAAAAGACTTACATAGGAAAAATGCAGCTAAATCTAACAGGAATTGGAATTTCACTCCAATCTCACTGGAAATAGTTATTTTCATTTGTTATTCATACATCCAGCTATTCCTAGCTTCAGCTATATGGGAAAAAGAACAACCCAAAAGGAATGGACACCTGTTTTCTTTAAGCTTTGATGCCTGGCATTTCTGCACCTAGTACCATGCATTCATATAAATTCATAATTTAATACTGGTCATCAGACAGATATAGGAGCATGTGTTGGTTCATCTTAGTGAACCTGCTTCTTAAACTCCCTAATTGTTATGAATCTTCATGAGACTGCTATACATATACAGTAAATCTTAATTCTCAGCACATTTGAGTATAAATATTGATTCTTAGCCATAGGGGGCAGCAAACTGTTACATTTCCTGTAAGTCTTTATCCAGTCCTATGTACTGAGCGAAGATATCACCAGAAATGCAAGCAAGGGATTCCCTTTTAGACTCCAGTCTTTTGAAGATTTTTTTTTAAATAGTTATAAATGTTTTACATATTGCCACGGAAATTCATGAAAACTTCAGAATCTATACAATAGGGAGTAAAAAGTCCAGCTGCTGATCAAAATCATTAATTCCAAATTACACTCGAAAGCTCTACACTTACAGCAAACATTTCAAAACTAATTAAGAGAAGGAAGTGTTGCTTGCCACACAACTGTCAGTGCGCTGCAAGCACTTGGATCCAGAACCTGCTACGTGTTAAGTAGTACTGTGTTCTGCACATAGCCCCATTTTATTGTTTTTATTACAGAAATAAATCCCAACTCTCTCATATATATCACACGAGCTTGCCAAAATGTGTGAACTTACTTCAAGCTCTTGCAAATCAGTGGGGTCAGCCAGGCTGGACAATTGCCTATTGCCTGAGCACCACAGTTTGAACCTCGTATCTAAGAGGCAAGCATTACCAGGGCAGGTAACACATCTGACAGCTGCACACTGCCTTTTGGTCAGGACCTAGGGTGTTGTCTCTTTCAATAAACAGAAAAAAAACATATGTCTTTGGCTATACAACATACTACATAATACATGTTCTTATGCTGTGTTAATTGTCTGTTTCTGTAAAGTTTTGCCTGATTCATTTTGGAAAGGCAGATTTTTAAAAAGCGCTTAAATCACAATATGAAGTGCATTTCTATATATTTCTTCTCTGATATAACAGGTGAAATTTTTGGTCCAAGAAGACTTTGGCACTTCAGCTTATTTTGAACTGTGCTTTGGTACTTCAGTTTCTTTGAACTGGGGATATGCAAGAAGCTAATGTCTCTAGGGAGCAATGACTGGACATGCAGCAGAGGAGACAAATCCGACCTTGTGGACAGAACTCCAGGCTTCACTGAGTTCACTGGATCATCAGAACAGAATAGAAATTTCAGTACTTACAGACTCATTCATCTTTCTTTCAAGCACTAATTAATCTCATACATCAGCAAAGCAAAGAGGAGAGAAATCGGAGTCTGTAATGAACCCTAAACACAGTGAAGAAACTTTCATAGAGCCTTTATTACTACCTGCTCCTGTCTGACAATGAAGGTGATGTCTTCCCCAGGCTTAACAGCCAGGCTTTCCCCTCTGATGCTGATCTGGAGTCCTTTGGGAGCAATCAATGGACACATATGTTGTGCTAAGTTCTGCTGCAGGTCCACACCACCTTCACACACATTAGAAACAACTTTTCTGTACCTGAAAAACAGTAAGCGGCGAGCACAGTGAGTTGGAGATGAGCAGAAGAATGCTTCCAGAGGCACTCCATACTAGTGTGACATGAATAATACTTGGGTTCATCAACAGACAAGATTGTGGACAACTGAGAACACCTCACAGTGCAAAAACTTCGATGGACGTTGTCTCTGCTAAGCCAAATCTGTTGAAGTAAGGGAGCTTGGAGCATGATGAGGATTTCCCTTACATGCTTTGGAATGCTCAGTCCTTCCAAATTTAAAAACATGCCTGATCATCTCACCAGGAACTAGTTATTCCATCATCCTCTCTGCCATACCCTTTATCTTTGAACACTCTGTACTACACCCAGAGGTCTTGGCTCCTGGATTTTGCTGACTTGGACCTTAATCTTACCCTATTCTAATTTTGCATTAAATGTGGTTGCTCAAATCCCAAGGATCAGGAAAAATCAGACCAAGCAACTTCTGCATTTCCCCATAACTACTTACTTTGCTACTCTCAAATCTATGCATTTCTTACAATATTTGAAGCATTTATTTTATATAACTGTCTAAAAGAGCAGAAAGTCTCACATTTTTCAAACGATAATAATGAAACACTTGGAAGTATTTACAGATCACTTTCACTCAGGTATATTATTTTTAAGTATCCTTTTGAAATCTGAGACAGATTTTACTTTTCTGAATTCACACTTTGTATATCATAGCTGTCAGTCACAATCCAAAAGGTATCATTTTCCTTTGTAAGGCAAAAATACCCATAGACCATGGTTCTACTGCCAGATTTGACATTTCATCATGTGTTTCTCATCTCCAGAACTGACAGAGACGAAGTTATGATAAGCCAGAATAGATGCCAGCTGCAAGTTATTCTCAGCACTGATGTCAGACTACGCTGTAGTGTATATTCTATGCACTATTGTCCATGGTTCTCTAAAGCTTTCCTTTGATTCCGAGCATCCCATATGGTTAGCAAAATAATCTTTTCTTTATAGAATACTTCTTTTTTTCTCTTTTTCCTTATGGAAGTAAGAGACAGTTGGAAGTTCTCTTAGATGTTACTTATCTCTCACTCTAATTCATTGGATTCATATTGGAATTTGGTCTAAAACAAAGCAAGGTACTAAAATAAAAGGTTTTGAATGGTCATTACTATCTGAAATCTGGGAACAAGAACATTATCCCTCTCTTCAAATAGGTTAGTTTTTGAACCTTTGTGAATATGTAAAGTAATATTTCTATCTTTCATTGTTTCTGCACATGATCTAAATCACACTCAGAACTGCTTACACATTTACTAATTTTTTAGTAAAACTTATTAATTTCACTAAATTTACTAATTTACTAATTTCCTCCACTCTGGAGATCCCTGCAAGACGGAACATAAAATCACCTTACCCAGTGCTGCTTGTATACGCCTGTCCCAGCACACAGTCTTCAGGAGGTGCCTCTGGGTTAAACCAGAAGTCAGCAAAACATTTGCTAGAGTCTGATTTCAGAGCTGCAGAGCGCTCAAACCCATAATCACTGAAAAAAAAAAAAATCAAGACTGAGTATGTTACTATCCATGCTTTGTTAGGGAATCTAATTTAGTGTGGATAAGACTACTTCTTTAAGAATAAAGGAGGTTTTGTAAAATTATCTGCTACCAGCTGGACATACAACTTGATGAAGCCAGTTACGTTCTAAGGGGTAATTTCAACGGGAACTGGATACACCTGCAGGCAAACTAGTTGTAATTATTTTTTCAGTTCTGCACCATTAACTCTCTTGTTAGCTTAGATTTTTAAAAGGTCTCTCTTGCCACACAAACTAATACACATCATCTTCTTTTGCTCCATTTGCAAATAGAAAGGGTTTGTTTGTTCTATAAATCCAGCCCAGTGGTCATTTTTCAATTCTTAATCAATACAGAAAAACATCAGGATGTGTTCAGTTAGGTGAAAAAAAAAATTAAATGCAATGTTTTTCAGAAAAGCAAATACAAGTACACCTCCATATTCAAATCAATTGCACTGTTTTTTCATTGTTTGTAGGCTGCTTTGTGCAGAGGGAAGGGCAAAAGGAGAGAAAGGCAAACATCTCAGAGTAACATTTTATGACTGATAAATCTAAAAGCCCACAGACTCACCATAAAAAGTCAGAGTTCGCACATTCACAAACTCTGGATGTGAGAGCTGACGTGAAACTCCTCCCTTTAATGCACCATGATGAAATCTTCCTCTTCCGAAAGCTTCTTTGTTGACCCATGATGCAACGATCACCCTGAACATCAAAGCACCAGATTTATTGCATGCCATAACCTACACCAAACAGACACGTTCTTATGCTGTCACGAGAAAGGCTGGTTTTGCTGCCAAGACTGTAAACTTTTACTGTGTCTCTAGTTTATCATCAATACAGAGCAATCTATAGCAAGTGGTCTTCGACAGACAACACTAAGAATGTAATCACAGAATTTGGATCTTGCAATAGGCTGTAGGAAAACAGACACATCAAAGCAGGAAAAACATATTTCCAGAATTCTCCCAGATGAGTCTGCTCTTCTCAAGACAGTTAGAATTTCCCTTGTGACCCATGGCATACATTCTCCTTTTGACTGAGTGAAGCATATGTGCTACAGCCTTCTCCCTTTCCCCACCTCATCACTCTCTGTAAGCTGAATTTGCCTGTAAGGCTCTCACATCCACTCTTGTCTGCTAACGAAAACATGGCAGAGTTGTAGAATATGCTCACCTACGGAATTATTTCTCAGTGAAATATTTATCGGAACAAATTCAAAGATGTGCATGGAAACTCAAGTGCAATTAAACCCACGTTTCATGTGTGTACAACCCAGGCACAACTGTACAACTGGCTGTTTAAATACTCAAGACTTTCTTCAGACGGCTGAAGTTCTATCTAAATCACCAGGAGTTGGATAGCTAGTCAAGAGGAAACACCAGGAACACAGGTGCAGACACAGTTCAGACTGAACCTAACACTCCACAGCTAACTGAGAAGCTGCAAGGACTTTATCAAAGTCATTTCAGCAGTTTCTAATTTCTGAAAGACACTTCAGTGCCAGTATCTCAAAATACTTTTATTGTTTAGGTGCTGATCTGCATAACATTCTTAGTGAATACACTTCACTCCCAAATGGAAAGCATAAAATTAGGCATGGGAACTAGCAAATGAGAGTTGGGGAGCTGTAACAATACTGAATAGCATGCAAAAAAGAAACCTGCAGAGAGAGAGAACAAATGTACTGGAAGAATTGTAAACATAATAATCACAATGATTATGAACAAATATGACATATCACGCTTAATGTAAATAACTCACATTGGGCTCTTTAAATAATGCACTATAAAGAGACTATAGCTGCTCAAAATTGAATTTGGACGGAGTGCCAGCACAGGCTTAATGCATTACTGCAAAACGGTATTGCCCAGAACAACTGGACTCCACTACATGATTGTCCACTGAGATTATAAATTACCTCTGGAATGGGTCCTACTCATGGAAATTTCAATATGAGTACAGTATGCAGTCAGGGAGTTGGCAGAACATACAATGGCTCGTTCAGATTGCTTCAATCCATAGTACAGATTTTAATTTATGGTATATGCTTGATAATCCAGCAAGACCACCTATTATTTTGGCAGACCACCAAATACACTTGAGTCTTTCCAAGGCTACAGTTCACACTAATAAAGGGAACACAAAATGTTTGGCCATTTTAAACTGTTCTGAAATCAGCAAATACCAGCCTAAGGAGATGAAAGCCAGGGAGGTGGCAGCCCAGTTTTATTAGAAAACATTTTCTTAGCAGACAATTCTACATAAATCTGAAAGTTCCTCAGATATGATGGCCTTTTAATACAAGATTGTGAATACCTGTAGATTTGTGAGGTCCCAAGATTCATAGTCATCATCAGTGCACTCCCTGGGGAAGGATGGTCTGAAGTCTACCTTCACCAGCTCCCAGTCGGAACGGTAACTAATATGTCCAAAGACTCTAAATAGAAGATCGAGAGTAAGATCTTACAAGAAAGAAATATCATACATTTGAGATTTCAAGTTTTCAGCTTTCTCTCCTGATTTCCATTGGCAATTCCTTACTAAATGTCCCTGGGATTTGTTCTTCTACATTTTTTTTAATATATATAATGTGCCTACTTAGAAAACATTTATTAGTTGTCCATGGAACTCTATAGTGAAAAGATACAGCTCAGAGATTGGATATTTTTTCCCCCAGCAAACCATTAAATTCCTAGATAGAAATATGATACTTTTTCCAATTGGGAATCAAGCACTTTTGTCTATCATCTTCGTATACGAGATGCACAGAAATATCAGATTTTGATCAGAGGTCATACAAAAGAGCAAGACCTAGGGATCCTAGATTCAATTTCCAGGTCTGTCATTCATTTCTATGATTATGGCCTAACACCTTCAACTTTCTGTGACTTGCCTTTCACAGCCTTCAAATGCCAATATCGCTATTGATCAAACCCATAGAATCATGAAATTGTATTTATTTTCAAGGAATACTGTAAATGTACACACTGTTCTGGAGAACTCTGACTCTCCTCCTCTCTCCCTGCAAATTCCTTAAACTCCTTGCTTTAAAAATCAGGCTTTGCTTTCAAAGTAGCCAATAGTTTCAAAGTCAGATTTATTTCCAAAACAAAATGGGTAAGTATGACATCCACCAACAAATTAGAATGGATAAACTCTGCTTGTGCAAAAGACAAATATATTTGTGGTTTGCATTAGAATGCTCAGATTTATGTGACTTATTTGCCAAAGAATTTAAGGTTGATCCGAAAGCCAGCAATTTCTGGGTAGCTCATACTGAACAGAGTTCATATTCCGAGAATTCTCCAAACTAATTCACTAATTTTCCTCTGTTCAAATCCAGACACAGCAAGAATGGCACGGATTTACAAAAAGTACTCTGTGCATACAGTCCCTTCTTCACTTGTCCTGAATACCAGGTTTAAAGAAGAACTTGGGTAGAGCAGAAGTGAGGATATAGTGGATTCTCTGCAAAATACAGAGTAAAAACATTTCACTAAGACTGTCCCAGTTGAAGGACATGGAAATCCTAAATCTGCCACAGAGGTAGAGAACATTGTAGAGAATGTGGAATAGTAATTTCCCCTTTTCCTTTCTACTGTCTCTGCTACTCAACCATAGTAAAGATGTAGATACTGTCTACAGATGGTTGCCCATATACACTTTATAACAACTGAACAATTCATGCTTACAGGTAACTTCACCATCCCAAGTGCACTTAATCAAACAGAAATATGAATTTCTTCATTTTGCATTTTTTACTCTTTTCTAAGAAAGACGTTGAGATTAGGACTTAGATGACCTACCTTCTTTCTTTTAAAATCTACCCTTGGTTCAGTGGTAGAAACGAAATACAAAAGTCTAAAAACTGTAGCTCAGCTGTATGAACACACAGGTGTGGGGTCCCACTTTCCCCAGTTGCAGGAGTGCCTTTGCATTGACAACCACAGGATTGGTTCCTTTTTCTGGTTCAGTTATATCCTAAGAGTGGCTGTCACCATATGCTCCTATTCACATGTAGTTACATACGCTATAAAGCGACTACTTAGGTGGTCTCATGCTTTTTTACACAATGCCTACTTCAATATGATCTGTTTTGCTGACAGGTATGAAGTGTCTTTTGCAGAGTAAATACCTGTTCCTTACTTTTTCCCTTGAAATAAAGGAAGGCAGACTTCACTATGTGCTTATGTAGCTTCTTTACAGACCACAAAACATTTTAAACTATTCGCATGTCTTTTATTAAATAACCTACCAACAAACATCTTTAAGTGCAAGGAGCCAAGCTGTGTCAAAGCCTCACTCCTGAGAAGGCTACTTTCTACAGAACAAATGAATTGTTTTTCATCCATACTAGATATCTCAGGCAGGTTAGTCAGGAAGAGAGAGGGAAGGAGATGGTTTGAGGATATTAGTTCTTTGTTGGTACCAGTCAGCACAGAGTGCATCTTTCAGTGACAGGAAAGAATCCACAGTTTCAGATAATTCCTCCCTTTCCTTTTTAGATCAAAAATTAATCCATTTATATTTTAACACTGTATTAGCATCAACTTAACAATAGCCAGAGTACAGCTATGGTCAGGGGAAAAAAATGTGCACAAGCACATCTGGCCAAGCTTCCAGACTGCAGGACAACTCTAAGCAGAAGTCTACAACGAATAGGGAGTCCTTCTGCTAGTTCAGCTTTCATGTAATTAACACACAATTTGCATATGGAGGACTGGTCTGGGCTCTGCAGGAAAGGACTTTCTGTCGTAGGGTGAGATCCTTCCATTTAACTTTCAGTTACAGCATTCCAAAAATGTTTTAGTGTAACACAAGTACTTATTTTAACATCAGTACAATGATGGTAAAAATAAATTTTTAATGCAAACACACACTCGGCCAATAAAAGTTGAGAAACATTTAGAGAAGTTGCATGAGTTCAGGGCTGCAGAGAATCATGAAATTCTCCTGAAAGTGTAAAAAAAAAAAATTCTCTGAACTATTAATAATCATCTTTGAGACCTCATGGAGGATTAAAGTGATTCCAGAGGACTTGGTAGGCAAATAATCTGCCTAAATACAAGGCAACAAAAAGGAGAAGCCCAGGAATTAGAGAGTTCACTTTGATGCCCCCAAAGATATCAAATGCCCCAGCTATCCACTTATAGGCATCTTGGAAATAATTAAGATAATAAACAGCCACTACAGATTTGTACTACTGATATAATTCTCCTCTTTAACAGGAAAACTAGCCTTGTAGATAGAAGGATAGGAATAAATGAGGCACATTTTGACCTTTCTTAAACCTGCTAGGCAGCTACAGCTGATACTGTCTTAAATGGAAACTGTATGATTGGTCCACAGTCAAAGTTCTAAAATAATTATTATGCTGCCAAAGAACAGACATACAAAACTTTTGTGAGTAACAGAAGGAAATTATTGGAATTCAAATTACACTGACTGATGGAAGAAAAGGTTCCTTTTCCAAAGGGAAAGGTTAAGGAATTATGGTGAATTGTATCAAGAATGCAATGTTGTTACAAAAGAAGAAAAACTAATTCTAGGTTGTATTCAGAACTGTCAGATATAAGACATGGAGGTAATTATTTGGATAAACTTGGCAGTGGTGGAGCCTCTGAAAGAATACAGTGTCTAATTTCAGATGTTACATGCATATTTACAGACTCATTGAAAATGGACTAGAGGAGGGGCAAGAATGACTCATAAACTGTTTAGAATATGTAACCAAGAAAGAAAAATTGAAAGAACTGGGTTTTCATGTGGAAAAGATAGAGCACAGAAGTAAACCAAAATGTCTTCAATGCGTCTTACTATAAATTGAAATGTCTTCAGAGACCTGAAGTAATGGCATAAAAGGAGAAGGACAAAAATCAAGCTTCAAAGATGCAGCTAGAGAATTCTGAAATAATAATGTAATGACCTACTGAGGCTGTCTGTTCTCCCTTACTGGAGAGAGGAAATACAGAAACATCTGGATGACAGCTATGGATTTGGTAATATTTTAAGATATCTCCAGCTGAAAGTCCAGTAATTTTATTCAACAATAATACAGAAATTGCTGCAGAAGTTTTGGAAATTCTACTATAAAAATATGGAAGCCACAAGTAATATATATGTGAATACAGCAAAGGCACTGGTTTTACTCCCCTCACTGGATTAACTATAAGCCTCTCGGTGGACTTTCAGCAATAGAAATAGCATTTCTGTCTGGCAGTCCAGTCTCTTGTTGACAAAATACTAATTTCTATTATGGCTTTACTAATTCTACATACCTATGGCCATATTTTGATAGAACACAGGAACTATACCAGTGATCCAACCATTCTCTAAGTTAAAAAAATATCATGAAATTTGATAAACAGTGGCTCACTGACACAGCCACGAAAACACTATGTAAAATGCAACCACACAACTTTGGGATTCCTGGAACAAATCATCAAAGGAATCAAGTATCTTACAAACATCTAGCTTAGCAAACTGTTTGAAAACCTGCCCTCATAATTATTAATGTTGTTGCTGCAACAACAGTTGTAGCCTTACTGAGGTCAGGAATTGGCGACACATCAGAACATCCCGTTCTAATGTATAGCCAAATAACTACTGTTCCAAAATACGAAAGTTGTTTTCCAAAAAGGATTCAATGGTTAAACCAAACATATGAACCCCAATAGAGCACTGCATGGTGGCAATCATAGTCTGATTGCTCATATGAACAATATCTCCGTCCAATAACATCATGAATGGGAAAAAAAAGGAATGGGGTAGCGAGTGTAACTGGTAATTATAAGATATATATCAAGATGCTAGCAATTCATTAACTAGCACAATATTCTTCTTGATTAATTATAGTTCATTAGAAAGCCATCAGATCAACTCTATTTTAACTATGAAAGTTAATAGTTTTTGAATAAATAGTTTTTGAAAGAAATTCCAATGCCTTTAGAATTTTTTGCAAGAATTTGAAATCGCTAATTTTAACTTCATCATTTCAGTTGCCATAACAACTTTGTACATTTGTTCCTGCCTCGTTTATGAGCATTCATTCATTTATACACCATTTTTTGATTGCATCATTTGAAAGCCAAGATAGTTTAATGCAACTTTTACGCAAACTCATTTGAACTATTTGCTGGAGGAATTCTAGTTATTTCTGTCCCTGATAAGGTTCATAATCAGGTCATTAATTTAACATAAATCATATGCAACGATAATGTCTTCAAGGAAATTCATGTTTCTATTCAATACAGGCTCTTATTTCACATGAACAGTAAAAAATGCGTCGCTTTCTGTGCCATTTGCAAACCACGAACTGAAGCTATGATGGTGATGATCCTGGAGTCTCTAAAAAATGTATGAAATAAAGATTCTGCTTTGAAACCTTCATCCAGAAGAAGATGCATTTTAGCTATAGCATCTCATGTCATGGCTGTAATTCATATAAATCAGCATATTCCTCGAGCAAGTTTTTGTAGCCTTACGCTGGTTTACCTGTTAGCTGTTAGCCATATTTTATCACTCTGACCACAGAAAATGGCTTTGAGCCTCCTGTCTGACGTACCCACAGGATACTCAAAGCAACAGAGCTGACCCTAAGACAGCTTTACATCACTGGTGAATATCTGAGAACGCTCCAAGACCTTGGAGCTGAGGAAGTGGCCCTGCTGTACCGCACCATGCTAATCAGGAAAACAGCACATGGAATGTATTCCGATGGTTAACATGGCAACTTAAATTATGCAACTTTGGCACTTTTACTGAAGGACAGAGATGTGTAACTTCTTAGTAGCACAGCCACTTTTGTCTGAAATCAAACTGCTTTTTTCATTCTAGACAAGTTTTTAATCTCCCAGTCTCCCAAATGCTGCACTGGTATTTGCTCTCCTCTATGAACAAGATGTTCTGAAACTACCTAAACAAGATGCCCAAATATGAATAAAAAGGTATGTACCTAGCATTCTCTGTGGAGCTAAACCTCAAAACCCAGTAACATGCTTGTGACCAAGCTCAGAAAGGAAAATAGACTCTCAGAGCTGACAGGTAACCATTTAAGCAAATCTCTGACTCCTGAAAAGTCTTTAGCCAAATGGAAGAAGTCACAGAATCACACTGAAAGTGGTATTTGGTTTTTCTTCCTTAAGACATGGCTTCTTTTTCTACAATTTATCATATTAGAAGGAATTACAACTACAAGTAAATACACTGCGCTGTGAAATAACCTTATTTATTTTTATAAAACAAGTGCAAATTCAGATACTTATTCCTTCTTGAAGTTAGATTTCAGAAGAAACTCACATTAAAATAGCAGCAATATCCTCAGCTGTCTGTTTTGTAAAGAATTTTTGTTTGTCAATTTACGGTGAGCTCCAAGAGCTGACAGTCCTTTGCTTCTTTTATATCTTTACTACAAATGATGACAATATAACTGAAAAAGCAAATAAATGTGACCGTCTTTGTTGTTTCTCATACTATTTGTATTATTATCATGCCTTGAACATACAGCAAGACACACGGCCTCCCATGCTAGGGACAGTAGAGAAATGATCATGCTGAAGGAGTAATTGGGTTAGGCAGTTGTACTGGAAGGAAGCACCTTATCTCCTGTGTAAATAATGCCAACAGGCAATGTTCCACATAACTTACAGAAGAGGTGAAATTATTACAGAAATTTTTCCAAGGGAGTACAAGTTAGAAGAGTGGGTTAGCCATTACTACAAATACAATGTTACTTTAAGTCTACCATTTTCCAAAGAGAAACAGCCAGAGGAATCTTTACAGATATGCTTCCATTTTAACAATTCTCTTTTCCTTCTTTACACTACTGAAAAACCAACAAAACTAGGTAAGTCAGAGAGTTCAGTCAAGTAAAATGGATGAAAGCAAGGCAAGATTCAAGTTTAAGTCTGTTATACATCAAGATTGTAATTCAGCATATTTTTCTAATTCCCCAAAAGAACATAACAAAGGTCACATTTCCAGTGGCCTTCCTAAATTGCAGCTACAGAAATGATGAATGCTTCCATGTGCAAAAGTAGACACCTGCCTACATAAAATAACTTTGTATAAACAGTGCTTGTGTACACAACATATTATGTGCAAATACCCTGAGACACTTATGATTTAAGGGCCTTAAACTACAAACACATGCATATGTTTAATATAGGGGTTTTTTTCTTCTTCTTCTGGTTTGTTTGCCAAAGTGAAAAAATGAAGGGAGGAAACAATTTAGTCGAAAATGAACCAAAACATGCTTTTCCATTGCTTCCTGCCAGGAAAAAAAAATGCCAATCATTCTTTTACGCCAAAATATCTTCATTTCAGGTCTTCTGGAGAAAAAAAAGCACGGAACTGAATAATGACTGCTTAGGTTCCGAGAACTGATGGTGAAGAGCAGGAAGAGGCTGCCCACATTTTATCCAGCTTAATAGCTCCATAATGTTTGTGAATTACCTCCAACATTTTTTGCATCTATTTGGTAAAACTCTGTTCAAGAACAGTTCTCCTTCAGCTAAGGAGAAATTTGACATTATAAAGGGCATCTTCAGCTGTCTGCTGTCATCTTAAAAATTAAATTTATCAGTATAAGTAGCATTTTAAGCAAATAACAAATTCAATTTTTTTTTCTACTCACATATTTAACAAGTAGATCTCTTGCCACAAGGAAGAAATTCTTCATCCACACTTTGCTTACAGGCCTGAAACAAATGGCTTATGCTCACCTAAATTATGGCCCCTTTTTGAGAAGGCTTCAAGGCCCCACCCAAATGTAACTAAAAGGTGTAAATAATTTTATTGTAGGGCAAAGTTTCAAACGTTCAGCTTATCAGCACCACTGATTGGAACCAAAGCCTTAAGTGGAAGATCACCCTTGCTTAGTAATATGTCCTCCCACCTGTCACAGAGATTGTTCAAACACAAGAGTCACTGTGTCATCCTCTTTCTCTATTTACAAGTCTTTAAGCATTGGCAGGCAAATGAGGATTCTTACAGAACCTGTGTTCCTAATCTTTCAACTCATTTTATTCAAATATATTTTCAAGTCTGACCTCAAAATATGCGAAATATGGGCTGTAGCAAGGCACCAAAAGTTTTGGGATCCTGTGCTTCTGAATATGTTATCCCAACGGATGTAAAAGCCAGCTTTATGAAAAGGAAAAAACAAACAAACAAACAAACAAAAAACTCCACAAAGCATTACACACTGGAGTTCTTTAGAGCCGAGAAAGAGGATGGGACAGTCCCATGTTCTTGTCACTAAGACTACAGGTAGCAACGCTGACTTGAAAATGCTAATGTGTCTTTGCTGAGATGTCAGCAACAGAATTAGCTGAACTTGACACTAACCTGGTATCTGGATTAGCTGACATCTAGATTAGGCTGAAATAGAGCAACCCTTCTGGTGCTTTTGGCAAGGTCACCATTTCCTACTTGTGTACATTTCCTCCACCTACAGATGGCTGGATATGTTTCTCAATATGTAAAGAGTACCATTTCATAACTAATGCTCCTTCAGACTACATTCAAATATGAGATTATGCAGATGCAAATAAAAGCTAGTATCTGCCTTAAGAAATCAGGAGGTTTTATCTACTTTCAGTTTTTAAGGGCTGGAGTATAAGAAAGCTTGGAGTGAAGAATTCACAGCAGAGCAATACCTGCACCCAGTAAGAAGTGCAGAGACAACAGGAAAGGCAGCATGATCCCTATAAGCCTACAAGCTGCATACCAGTAGGAGCTGATGTTAACATCCCTAAGCAGAATCAGTAAAAATCCAGATGCTTAGATGTTTCTCCCTAATATCTAACCTCATTTTTATACCATGTCCACCCTGCTTGGATTGAGTTTAAACTTGCCATTCTCTTGTTTCCCTTATTCCCTAGGAAACCAACTGGAATGCAAAATCAGATTTGCAAGAAAGATTTGCACACACAGAACTGCTGTAGTTCAAAGGTATCATGAAGTTCCCAACAGCACATGAAGATGTTACTCTGCAAGACTTTAGAAAACACCTCTCTGGAAAGATTCCTGTAAGGAAGACTTTGAATCTGGCTGACATGAAGAAGCTGTTTCCTTAATTTTACAAATACTTTATTGCTCAAGACTCTTAAAACTCCTAACTAGATGTACTGCAGAGCAAAATGGCATAAAATGTTCTTTGGCAGTTGGAAGTACACATTTAGACTACTGTGGAAGAACGGGATAAATAATTTTGATTAATGCTGACTGGCTAATGACAATTCACTTTTCCAAAAACTTTTGACAAGTCAACATTTGTTTTTCCTCTGCTTTGAAAAAAACACAACGCTTTCTGAAATGAAGACTTGAGGTTCACATTCTCTTGTTTCCTCAGTTAAGCTTTTCCAATTGCTTCACTTTGGATTTGTTGACAGAAAAGAAATTCAGATGAATACTGTAGTCCCTGTGCTGGAAAAATGAAAATGTATCCCTTACATATAGTGCTACCAGGCCCCTCAATGTCTTTTCCTAGACAATCTTCTGATAGATTTTTTTTTTAATAGAATCTTAAAAACCTAGAAGGAAATTCCATACCCCACTGATTTAAGACTGGCTGGAATCAGATTCATTTCTTCTGGCTTTAGAAACACACATGTCATATGATGTTTTTTGTGTCTGCCTATGCCTACATACCAAATCCACCTACAATTTGATATATTTCTGATGGATTACTTTAAAAGGTATCATGTTTTGCATGATCTCTTTGGCCCATACAGCCAGATATTTATATACATTTTCACCAAGCCTCAAGGTTTTTATGAATTAAAAGAAAAATAAAGCATACAGTCATCACACATCCCTTTATCTTCCTAAAAGTACAGCATAGGGAAATACTTTGATGTCTGCACTTCCATTGAAATCAACTGAAATCTTTCACTCAGAGACATCCTATGTGTGTTTGTGTGGTATATATCATATCATATAAACCTATGCTTTAGAGAATAGGTGGATGGTAGAATAATAAAGTTTGTTCTTTTCAGATCATACATATAAACATATATATTTAACAGAAGAGACATACAGCAGAATCTGTAACAGAAATAAGACAATAGAGCAAGAAAGAATGGATAGTAGGCCAAATTAACCCCTGTGGAGCACAATATTAGGAATATGGCATAGTGCTTTTAAGTGCACTGGTTGAATTTCTTTTTTGCTGCAGATCTTTCAAACAACTCCTGTGTTGAGCTACTGTTTTTCTGTTTGTTTGTTTTTGTTTTCCTGGGGAAGTGCTACTGGTACATGTCAAAGACAGCTTTATTTGTAATTCATAGGAGAAAAAGCTTGTCATGAGCACACTGATATATAAAAGGTCGCAGAAGCTGTCCTAAGTAATATGAGCAAATGTAACATCTTGCACATCTTTGAGTACAAGGTATGTTTTTTTTTCTTTCTGCATTCATTCCTCTTTACTACTGCAGTCACCATGTACCTTTGTCTCAAATCAGACAGGTATTGTTTATTCTTAAACACTTCTAAAATATCAGCGTTTATCCTAGGGAAGGAGAAGAACTTGCAGCTCAGATCCAGATGCCCATGGCCTTCGGGGAAAAGAAAGATAAATATGGGCTTGAACTCCAGAATTCCGTTATTTTTAACTCTATTCACAGCATCTGCCACAATCACCGCACAGAAGTAAAACAGTAAAACATGCTTGTTCCACAGTTTTGTTACATAAACTACTGTGATGCTAGTTACTAGGACAACAATATAAAAGACAATTTTCCCAGAAGAAAGCATAGATATTTAACATTTTGTGAACTCTTCCTAAGAATTTGTAAAGAAAAACAGAAAAAATGCAGGAAATAGTTATTTTTATTTATATTTCTCAAATTTATACTTGTAGTCTTATTACTCCACTCTCCTTAATCATGACTATGAAAGATTGTGTATGAGCATAATATTTCACCTTTATAATTTGAAATATCTTATTCATATAATTTTTAAAGACAGGCTGCCTATTTGGGTTGTTCAGACATGATCAGTGCATAAGCCTGTGTGACTGCA
>NW_010586499.1:96388-117987 GCF_000705375.1 Tinamus guttatus
AAGCGAATAAACACTGAGGCCTGGGAAGAAACCATTCTGCTCCCTTGTGGGTTCAAGAGCCGGTTAATTGTCTCTAGTGGTCTCTGAGCTAGAGATCTGTTAAGCAAAGACACGAGTAGGCAAAACAGCTCAACTGCCAGAACATATGGGAAGTGTTATAACTGCAGGCACCAAGATGGCCCTTCACAGTTCTTACCATCCACTTAAATGTTTTCAAAACATACTTTCATTTGCAGAAAGATTCAACAAAAGGTGTTTCAGACACTCTGTGCAATGCCACTATGCCCAAACATTCTGACTCAAAAATCTATTTTCTTGTGTGCCTTTTCACTGAATCTTCTGGATACTTGGATTAACTTTTATTCTAGATAACCAAATACACAGTTAAATTTCTATTAGTGTAGACAGGATCAGGTACAAAAGAGTCTAGTCAGAAGTACTAGAAGATCCTCTAACCTTTCCATAAGTCTAAAGATGGTAACTTTGTATGCTATTATATAAAGTTACCATCTTTTACCTAATTATCAAGCAGATTAGAACCTGATATTTTATAACAAAATGCTTCACAGCACCAAACTTCTCCTGACAAACAACCTGAGAAATCCAAACAATGCATCCCCATTATATGAAATGATCTACACTGCACAGTACAGCTAATTTGTGCATGCATTTCTCAGGAGCACTAAGTTTCTTGCATAACTGTTTCACAAAGTATTTTAACACACATCATCCATTTTCTCGCTGACTTTAGAAGCTTTTATTATACTGCTCTTGCCAGAGTGACTTTCCAACATCTTCAATCTCTGGTCCTTAAAGGAGACAGACCTATATTATGTTATGAATCACCCTGACAGACACCTTTGGCATTTATGCAGTATGAGTTCAGCCTCATTGCCATGTACTGCTGCTGCAAACCACTGGCAGATAACAACTGTGCAGAACACTTGTACTGCAAATTTTGATTGTACTGTAGAATATTACTATGGCCTTTTATGCAAAAAATATTTACACTTATGCTAGAACAATTTATTATGGATAACTCGGCTCGTCATGCATCATGCACCAACTGCATCAGGAAGTAAACTTTAACAAACCATCAACCTTGATTTTGTTCACTTAATAAATGTTGAGTTCATCTGACTCCACCTGTATTTCTAACATGATTACACTGAAATGCTCATCTTCAATTCTGAACTTGATCTTAAATATACAATAGTTCTGCTCTAATTGACTGCAGCATTACTTGAGTATTTTTAGAGGGATTGAGGTGTCTTTGATGGCCACAATAACTCCACCATGGTCCAAGTAAAGGATGTGATGTTCTTCTTCAAAGACCTGCAAGCCAGACAAAAAAAAAAGGCCAGCTAAGCAAATATATCAAACAGCAAAAGAGTTTGAGCAAACGATGGCTAAAAGACTTATCTTTTATAATGTCTGCAATTTAAGTTAAAAAGTCAATTTAATTTGTATAGCTACCCCAGCTGTAAAAGAAAAAAAAAAACTTTCAAATTCAAATGTAACTATCAGATAGTCAGATTTAACTATCTACAGTGATCTCAGCCCAACATTACATCTTTCACAGTGTGCATTCTGCATTCTTTCCCATTATAGATCACTAAGGAATCTATCACCTTATTTTAAATATACTCTGTGAATCTTACAAAAAGAAATGAAAAATGAGGAAATAAAAAAAAAAAAAGGAAGACTATAAAACATTGTTATCTGTGACTCTCACATGTTCTCCAGACTCTATAAAACTTTAAAGAATTGGCATAGGCATATTTTCTGCATTTCCAGTATTAATGACATTTTAAATTGAATCTCTATGTGATCTCACTACGAAGCCACTCTGAGTTTGGAATCAAAATACATATAATGGTGACTCGATATAAAGGATTCAAAATTTCCTAAGTTATTTTCTGGAGGTCATCAGCAGCACTAAAATAAATGAACAGATAAACACCTTTCCTCTTTTACATCTAAAACCTGTTGCAAGGCAGAGGTTACTCACACTATTAGTCTCAGAAAGCTCATTTAAAACAGTGATAAAAGTGAGAGCTACCATCGACTTAGTATTTAATTCACGAACATACAGAATCCACACATTCTGGCAAAGCAAAGGTGAAAAACATAAAGGTTAGTTTTGCCTCTTGAATGAGAACATACAGACAATACACATTTAGAGGATTTATCAGTAAAAGATTGAACCAGATGGGGGAAAAATCTTTATCTTGCAGAACATCCACAACTACTTCAAAAATAGTGAGCATTTCATTTGGGTTCAACATCAAAATCTCTCATCCAATAATATTTAGTGGGAATCCTAGAGCTTCAAGTGTCTGATCAGCTCTTCAGTGTTGCCAGTTTACAGGCAAACACTCACATGAGGCATTTACAGTCCTATCTATTTATTCCACACAGCTGTGTATTTTAGAAGGGAATTCAGTAAAGGACAGTCATTAATTTTAGATGTACCTCAAAAGGATGAGATCAGTTGGAGTCAGATAAGCAAGCAAAGTTTTGATTTTTCTCCAAACTCTGTTTGAACTTCTGCTGAACTCAAATTGAAACAGTATATGCTGGGATATAAAGTTTCTGAAAGCTTCACCCTCATATTGATGATAACAAAACTCAGCATCTGTATCACTTCATCCAAATTAGGTTTCTCTATCTCTTGGAAAATGACCAGGGCACTTCCTAGTGCACCATTTTAATACCCCAGCTTTATCTGCTTGAACTGTAGCATACCATAAGGCACCCTGGACATTTCCTAATCATATTAACGTGATCTTGCTGTCATCCTCTACTTGTTCACACTTCAAACACTTTATATCCAAAATGTACTAAGTTCCTTTTGAAAGCAAATTTTCATCTCCAGTATGTTGAAAAGAATCCACCGCTATAAAGTGGAGTGCATTTGTCTATACAGTTGAGTACTTGTCTCTACTTTCCAGAAACAATATCAAGACAGACAGTTTGTAAGGGATCTATGCGAAGGTGGCCCTGGTTTCAGAGCCTAAGTCAGAACCGAGGAACAAGCAATATGTATGTTTACAGGCAGCCATGAATTCTGATATATAAAATTAAATCTCTCCACTAACTAATCTAGCAAATTTATTATGATTTCCAGTAGTAGTTAGCTACTCTCGAACTAAATTATTATATTTTCCTTTTTTTTTTTTTTTTTTGAGAATGTCATGGGTTTCACAATAATAGTGTCAGCTTTTCTCCCTCTTTCTTGTTCTGTGTTTGTTCCTGTATCCAGAGATCTAAGTTCTAAGGCTTTTCTTTGTAATCTTGGAAGATTAATTGACCATTCTGTGTCTTGACTGGCTACTTTTCTAACAGATCAAACATGGAAGTTTTGTAACTGTTTTTGCTTTAAACCCACTTCTTTTGAAAACCAGACCTCTGACTCACTGTGTTTGCTCTGCTTCAAGCACAATGTTTTAAGAAATACTTTTGAAATAGCAATAGCAACAAGAAATGTGAACAGAAATCAGTTCTTAAAAAAAAGTCCAACACACTCAGATGTCTACATAGGGTCATGTTCAGCATTTAACAGGCTATTCTAACATCTCAAAAATCAAGACTAAAAAAGAAATAAAAAACAGTCCCCACAGGGAAAAAATGTGTAAAACCAGGACAGTCTGAAATGCTGTTCAAATCTAGGTCATTTTTTCCCCAAGATGCATGTCTATGATAATGTCAAGATTAAATTCCCCTCTCCTGCACAAACTCCAGATCACTCTTGTTGTATGGACATTTAAGTTGCTTGTCAATCAGTGAGTAAACTATTGCTATTTTACTATGCCATGTTGTGCAGTACAAAGTCACAAATTTCGATTTGTCTTAAAATGTTAAAAGCAATGTAATGTTCTCAAAAGACATCCACAAGCAGCTCAAGCATCACGTAACTGAGAAGCCAGCCCAAGTTGTACTGTGGCTACTCCTAATCAAAAGCCTTGTTTTATTTTTTGATTTATCAGAAATATTTTTTTAATTTCACAGTGGTTTCTTGTTCAGACATTTTTTTTTCTGCTTATCAACACTAGTTATATATCCCACCACTGTTAAGTCTTCATGAACTCTTCCATGTGACATTACCATAGGCAAATTATGTAAATATGAGTTTAGTTGAAATGTTTGTAAGAAGTGTACACAAATAGCTGGGAAATTATTGAGGGAAACTGAGCAATAGATTGTTATTAACTTGATAATTTATACAAATTCTGTGACCCAAAGACTGATTCCTGTTTTGGTTTACAAACTGAATCTCAGTCAATAATGTGATGCAGAAATCAGGTGAAATCATCTCATTGTATTTAGCATTGTTAACATTTGTAATACTGCATTCAGTTTTATTGTACTCCAGGAGAGGAATAACAGATTAGGGAGTGCGAAACAGAAAGCAAAAAGAGGGAGAAGAGGTTTAAGAATTTGACCCAATAAGAAAAGTTGTTTGCTTTTCTTTTTCTAACCCTGGGTAGACATGATAATGATCTTTCAATATCTATAAGGTTATTCTAAAGTGACAGAGAACCACTGTTCTCCACAGACTGGAATAGATAAGCTTAACTTCCAAATCTTATGAAACCGCAATAACAAGAGCAAAAATAAAGACAGTCTATATTAATTATTCAGAAGGATCTACAAAGAATGGGGAAGCACTACAAATGAAGCTCGGAGCATCTCCTTCAGTGAGGGATTAATGAACAGGCCAGGCAAACCTCTGCTACAGATGCTACAGGTATATCTGATGCTGCCCCAGAACTGGTGGTTGGACTGCATTAATCTTTAATAGTCCTCCTAGTTCTATATTCCTAAGAGTCTTAGTGCCAATATTGTTATTACTTCAGGATAGCTTGTATTTATCACTCTCATTACCCTTTAATTTCCTTGAACTGTTTTCTTCCCCCAAGTCCTTTATGTTTACTTTTCTGTACTGCTCTCTCTACACAGCACAGGCTGCTTTTCCTCTAGCAGAGTTTGTACACTGCCCTGCAGCAACAAGTATGGGATGTGAGAAAGGTGATCGGTGCCCAGGAATCTCAACTGCAGCTTCCAAGTCACTGACTCAAACACATCCTAAAAATTGTTACTAAGCATGAACTTTACTCTTACTTTGCCTCCCAAGGGGAGTAATAATTTGCTCTAAATAATCGCCATATTATCTAATAGAATTCTTGTCTTCTGTTTTATGAACTTTAGCTGAGAAAGGAAATGGACAGCTATCTTCAGTAAGAACTGTTTGAACATCAACAGTAAAGTCATAAAATTGATGAAAACCTGTATTTTCATTCTGGTCGCAAATATTAAGTGCTTTCAAAGACTTCATAGCAGTTTTAATTAAAATAAAGAAAGCAGCAGTGTTTTTCATTTTGACTGTAATAATGAGGATCAGTTTGTGAGTGATTTTACAGCCTGAATCTTAACATCGATTTTCATCACACCTCATTTGCCTGAATGTCGCAGAAATAAAAGCAGTGAGAATATGAATTTGATCCCCTTCCCTCTTTCCTTCTTTCTTTTCACCCAGGAAAAATATGGAGCATAAGAAAACGGTGACACTAAATCATTAGAGAAGCTCGTCTCAAGCATTATGCAACACAGCCTACACTGCAAATTATTTTAAGACTTTTGCATTTCATAGAATCACTAAGGCTGGAAGGGGCCTCTAGAGATCATCTAGTCCAGCCCCCCTGCACACGCAGGGTCACCTAGAGCACGTGGCACAGGACTGCGTCCAAGCGGGTTTTGAAGATCTCGAGAGAAGGAGACTCCACAACCTCTCTGGGCAGCCTGTTCCAGGGCTCTGTCACCCTCACTGTTAAGAAATTTTTCCTTAAGTTCACGTGGAACTTTTGGTGCTTCAGTTTCCAGCCATTTCCTCTAGTTCTGTCAGTGGCCACCACTGAAAAGAGGCCAACACCATCCTCCTCATGGCCTCCTCTGAGGTACTTATTTACACTGATTAGGTCCCTTCTCAGCCCTCTCTTCTCCAGGCTGTTTCAGGATGATTTAAACATCATCTGCTAGAATGCCAGAAAAAAAAATGGCATAAAGACTCTTTCTTTTTAAACTCAAAGGACATTACCATGACAAAAAATATATTTCTTTTATAAAGATCTTCTGTGAAGTATAAATGGCAATATAAGAAACATCAATATAAGAAAACACTTGTATTATTCTGTTTCCACACTCTCTCTGGGCTCAATAATAGTAGTGAGAGCATTTTCACACTTACTTATTCTCAGATAATAACACAATTGATTTTTTTAAAGACAAACTTTAAAACAGTATTTTAACTGAAACTAAATGACTTTATGACACTCTTCTGTGCTTTGAGGGTTCTTTTCTCTCTGGATGAACATTATAAAGAGATTTCAGGACTTATGTTTTATCATTATTGAAGTTGTTATTTAATATTCAAAAAGAAAACATCCCTATGATTAAACATGGTTAGGACAAGAGTAATTTTGGATAAAATACATCATAAAGGTACAGTACTTAAGCCAACATCAAGCACTATTATCAAAAGATGTTCAAAATTCAAATGACATTACAATTAGAGTAGAATTGTTTCTTAAATACTTTCATATTTATAGTCTCA
Source organism: Tinamus guttatus (assembly GCF_000705375.1). Next base: position 103,002 of record NW_010586499.1, read on the forward strand.
GAATTCATTAAATCATACTAAAATACATTCAAAGGTGTGTGGATTTTTCATTTTTTTTGTTATTTTCTCAGGTTCAAGGCATCATAGAGTTAAGCATAAGCTCAAATATAAATTTTCAGATTAAGAAACAGAGGAATTTCTTCCTTTTTACCTAAATTTGGTTGGCATTTTAGTGCTGTTAAAACTAGCCCATGCCCACTTCATCATTAGCATAGGATTATCAATTAAGTTATTTAAAACTAAGGGAACTCTGTTGCATTTGCAAGATACTTATGATGATATCTTGAAAGATCAATATTTCCTGAGTCGCAGTACAACCTGACAGAACAGCCGATTTCAGCCTTTGCAAATCTCCTCTTTAATCTCTTGCAGCTTCCAAGCAAAATAAAGATAATAATAGCCATCTGCCTCAAAAAACATAAAGATTAATTAAGCACTGTAATATTCATCACATGCTGTACAATAAAATTATTTCCAGGTGCCTTTCTGTACCTCTGCTTTCCTACCTGACGCCACGTGTTCCCACAGTCGGATGTTATGTACATCTCTTCTTTATATTCAACCAGCTGTGACCCCAGGTTACCTGTCCCAAAACAGAAGGATATAACGGTTGCATTTGGGTGGCATTTAAACAGCTGTATTCTCTCCTCTGTCCAAAAGGACTAGAAAAAACGACTGTTGGGTCGAAACAGATTGGATCTAGTAGTGATAACTGTCAGACTGAGAACTTCTCAGGCCACAGCAAGAACTGAATGATCACCAGGCATTTTTGGTTGCACCACCTATACCTTAAAAACATATATATAACCTGTTCTTTTTTCTCTCTTTCTTTATTTTAACATATATGTAGTTGTCTGTAGGTAGGAGCAATGAGGTTTCACTCACACTAAAATGCAGAGGCCAAGCCACATCCTAAAGAAAAAACGAAATGGTTTGTGGAAAGCCCAGACCACTCACTGTTCTTACTGCACAAAGATTCTAAAGATTTTGCCAAAGACACAGTAGCAAGGACTATTCCACCCGCCATAACATTTTGTTCACTCCCTCTGGAACCTTCACTTTGGAGAGCATCCTTAGCCCTACCTCTTCCACAGTGGATGAAACTGCTTTTCCAATAATGACAAATGATCATCCAATAATGACTAGACTGTCAGCCTGCCAAGATAAAGGCTGCTTCAGGATCCTTGACAATATATCTAACCATCAATCAATCACAGATTCCTTTGCTTACATATGCTCCTGCTTGCTTCCTACTATATAGGAGGCAACGACCTTGAGTGAGGGAAGTAAAGAACTTGAATTCATAGTTCAAAAAATGTAAATCCAATGTTCAAAGATTTACTTAAATATTGACTGGGAAGCTACTGAATATTTTGACCAAAAGCACTGAGGAGCAGTAGCTAGCATGCAGCCTGCTGCAAAGCAAACAGAAGTTTTGGAATAAACTTGTGGAAACAGATCTTAACAGATGTAATTTCAAAACCTGAGATCTCTATCTTTTAACAAGCTATATTTCAAACAGCAAACTATTAAAGTACGAGTAAGTTTACAGTGTTGCTGTGAAGAAGCAATCATAGCACGCTATTCCTTCTAAATGATAATCTTCAGGGGATTTTTTGCCTTAAATATGCACTTTGTATGTTTTTAGAGTAAAAAGAAGATAAAAATCATCAGATCCTCTTAAGCAGAATAGATTTGAGCAAAGAAAACACTTGAGATTCGGATAGCAGTACGAAATTTCACTTGTGTGTTATATAAATAGCTGTTTTCACCACTAAAGCAGATCTGTGTGTGCAGATGGATTGTACTCTTTAGTACTGAAAGCTTCTTCAGAGGAATGACTGCATGCTTTGCCCAAAATACACTCTCTGTTTGGACCATCAAGATTCTGCATGCTTCACTGTTTAGTGGTTTAAATTTACATTGTGTAATTCAAAATGCAGTCTAGACAAGATTATAATATTCTTTATGCTGAGTCATAGAACCTCAGGAAGGTAGGAATTAGTACATTTTCTTCAAATGTATTAATGTACTAACACTCCAGAAGATGTCTCTCTGTTTTCCATCTTTCCAACCCACTCCACGCCTTCTCCTTTATGAAATAATTCACCATGGATTTAATTCACTGTGTCATTTTGAAAATGAGCCCATATTCCTCTAGGCAATGATGAGATTTGATAAGCCAATACATTATGAATGAAGTAATGTGATATCCACTAAATATATACCTAAGACTCAAGCTTGTATGGATGAAGAATACCTAACACCTGTAAAAAAAAATGCACCAACATCAGCGTAGACTCTAAGTGCAAGATAACGCTCATTGGTAATACTGGATGCGACATCAGTTGTGCCAAACAAGAAGAGAAACATGTAATGGTGAAGTGAATAGCCCTTATTATTTTCCTGCAATAAGAAGAGAAACATGTAATTGTGAATAGCCCTTATTATTTTCCTGCAAGCATCACCATCTTCAAAACAGGCAGGCTTCCCATCATTCTGCCTGTTGATATGGTCAGTGCAGCTGGGCTAGAGAGGACCATCACTTAGCTCTACAAAAAGATTACTGTTTTTACAGAAGATTGTCTAGCTTTGAGAAAGGTTCTAGTGATACCAGCAATCACAATGAAACTCAGTTCCAGAAATGAATGAAAGCTCCAACCACAAAATCTGTATTAAGCAGAAACAACAAGCAGGGGTAAATAATTTTAAAATCAGATTTGATTTTGGGCTTTATTCTGTCCCATATTCCTTGTCTTTCCTTTACAGTGATGTTGCATTCACTTAGGCTTCTGGTATCAGAGATTTAAAAACAAATTAAATATCATTCAAAAATGAACGTTATTTGAACAGATAGGTCAAAAATGAAAGCTACACATCTGAGCTCATTTGTGTTTTTTTCTCAAATCGAAGGTTGAGACATTTAGAGAAGATTCATGGCCATTTTTTAATTTAGTATCACTTTGAATCCTAAAAACCCACATGAGCACAGCTCAGCAAACAAGATTGGACTTTTCAGAGCCTAACAAATCTCATCAGAGATATCAGCTTTGTGCAGGAGGGCTCCCCACCTGCAAAGATAAATCTGGTCCCTGGAAGGAGATGTGGATAAGAAATCACCTTTGCAGGTGGGAAAGTAAAGTAGCCTGGCTAGAACCAAACTGTCATGATGAATGACCAAGACCACAGATTTTCTCCCCAGTTTAATTGAAAGAAATAAATATCCACATCTCAGAGAGTCAGTAAAGACACTTCTTGAGATATGTAGACCTTGACATCCAAATCTTCAATTTGATAAGCACCTGAATCTGAAGCAGGTATGTGTATCAGAAACCTCTTTAAAAGTCATCAGAATTTTTCCCAATGAGAACATTTTCCTGATATATTCTCTTAAAGAATAGTGCTTTAGAAAAGCAGAATTTCCTGTAGAATTTTTCAAGGAATTCCTACTATAAATGAGAGTAAAATAAATAAAAAAACACACTATCATAAATTTAAAGAAATAGGGAGCAGTTAAAAATCCACATACCTTCCACTAAAATATGCACAGGCATTTCTCTCTCTTTGAGTGACTTCTACGTTCAAGTTTATGCAGTATGATACAAAAATGTACAATGTGAAAAGAAACACAATCAGCAAAAGATGCGTAAGATCGGTTACAAATAACAAAACTATCTGAACTGCAGCTTAGTTAAACAGACATTTGGGCTTCTTAGAGATTGAGAATTGAGATTTAGATTTTCTTGTCTTTTCTGGCTTTTTTTTTTCCCTAAATCCAGTATTCTAAATCTAAATCATTACATTCCAACTTCTTCTTACTAATCACTCACACTTTTTTTTTCCTTTATAGCTTTGTTATGGAGTTCTATATTTCTCTTTAGCAAGTGTGTTTTCTTGTCTATACAAAACATATTCCTTTTTCTCTTGTAGTCTTTTTTTCTCGATATTTGCATAATTTTCACTGTTATGTGCTTCTCTGAATGCATATTCTCATGCTTCTGAAATTAGCTTTTCTTTAGGATAGCTGGGATGAGAAAAACCCACTTTCTTGATGGAATGGAAGCGGTTTTTTTGCTGGTCTATATGTTTCTTCGCATAGATAATTTTAATGAACGTACTGTTAGTTTTGCTCTTGGATAAATGTCTTATTTGCAGTAGGAAACAACCACAAAGACAAGTCTCAGAAGTGACAGAGAGAAGGAAATTTCCTTAGGGACATATGGGGGAATATACCAAGTTTGTTAATCTTAAAATATCTTTGAAAGTTTTTCACCTGGAAAAGTAAAATTGAAGCAAAATTTTGTCCTTGCAAGAACTTACTGGGCTCACCACATATTTGTTTTGAAATCTCTTGCAGCTTCCAAGCAAAATAAAGATAATAATAGCCATCTGCCTCAAAAAACATAAAGATTAATTAAGCACTGTAATATTCATCACATGCTGTACAATAAAATTATTTCCAGGTGCCTTTCTGTACCTCTGCTTTCCTACCTGACGCCACGTGTTCCCACAGTCGGATGTTATGTACATCTCTTCTTTATATTCAACCAGCTGTGACCCCAGGTTACCTGTCCCAAAACAGAAGGATATAACGGTTGCATTTGGGTGGCATTTAAACAGCTGTATTCTCTCCTCTGTCCAAAAGGACTAGAAAAAACGACTGTTGGGTCGAAACAGATTGGATCTAGTAGTGATAACTGTCAGACTGAGAACTTCTCAGGCCACAGCAAGAACTGAATGATCACCAGGCATTTTTGGTTGCACCACCTATACCTTAAAAACATATATATAACCTGTTCTTTTTTCTCTCTTTCTTTATTTTAACATATATGTAGTTGTCTGTAGGTAGGAGCAATGAGGTTTCACTCACACTAAAATGCAGAGGCCAAGCCACATCCTAAAGAAGAAACGAAATGGTTTGTGGAAAGCCCAGACCACTCACTGTTCTTACTGCACAAAGATTCTAAAGATTTTGCCAAAGACACAGTAGCAAGGACTATTCCACCCGCCATAACATTTTGTTCATTCCCTCTGGAACCTTCACTTTGGAGAGCATCCTTAGCCCTACCTCTTCCACAGTGGATGAAACTGCTTTTCCAATAATGACAAATGATCATCCAATAATGACTAGACTGTCAGCCTCCCAAGATAAAGGCTGCTTCAGGATCCTTGACAATATATCTAACCATCAATCAATCACAGATTCCTTTGCTTACATATGCTCCTGCTTGCTTCCTACTATATAGGAGGCAACGACCTTGAGTGAGGGAAGTAAAGAACTTGAATTCATAGTTCAAAAAATGTAAATCCAATGTTCAAAGATTTACTTAAATATTGACTGGGAAGCTACTGAATATTTTGACCAAAAGCACTGAGGAGCAGTAGCTAGCATGCAGCCTGCTGCAAAGCAAACAGAAGTTTTGGAATAAACTTGTGGAAACAGATCTTAACAGATGTAATTTCAAAACCTGAGATCTCTATCTTTTAACAAGCTATATTTCAAACAGCAAACTATTAAAGTACGAGTAAGTTTACAGTGTTGCTGTGAAGAAGCAATCATAGCACGCTATTCCTTCTAAATGATAATCTTCAGGGGATTTTTTGCCTTAAATATGCACTTTGTATGTTTTTAGAGTAAAAAGAAGATAAAAATCATCAGATCCTCTTAAGCAGAATAGATTTGAGCAAAGAAAACACTTGAGATTCGGATAGCAGTACGAAATTTCACTTGTGTGTTATATAAATAGCTGTTTTCACCACTAAAGCAGATCTGTTTGTGCAGATGGATTGTACTCTTTAGTACTGAAAGCTTCTTCAGAGGAATGACTGCATGCTTTGCCCAAAATACACTCTCTGTTTGGACCATCAAGATTCTGCATGCTTCACTGTTTAGTGGTTTAAATTTACATTGTGTAATTCAAAATGCAGTCTAGACAAGATTATAATATTCTTTATGCTGAGTCATAGAACCTCAGGAAGGTAGGAATTAGTACATTTTCTTCAAATGTATTAATGTACTAACACTCCAGAAGATGTCTCTCTGTTTTCCATCTTTCCAACCCACTCCACGCCTTCTCCTTTATGAAATAATTCACCATGGATTTAATTCACTGTGTCATTTTGAAAATGAGCCCATATTCCTCTAGGCAATGATGAGATTTGATAAGCCAATACATTATGAATGAAGTAATGTGATATCCACTAAATATATACCTAAGACTCAAGCTTGTATGGATGAAGAATACCTAACACCTGTAAAAAAAAATGCACCAACATCAGCGTAGACTCTAAGTGCAAGATAACGCTCATTGGTAATACTGGATGCGACATCAGTTGTGCCAAACAAGAAGAGAAACATGTAATGGTGAAGTGAATAGCCCTTATTATTTTCCTGCAAGCATCACCATCTTCAAAACAGGCAGGCTTCCCATCATTCTGCCTGTTGATATGGTCAGTGCAGCTGGGCTAGAGAGGACCATCACTTAGCTCTACAAAAAGATTACTGTTTTTACAGAAGATTGTCTAGCTTTGAGAAAGGTTCTAGTGATACCAGCAATCACAATGAAACTCAGTTCCAGAAATGAATGAAAGCTCCAACCACAAAATCTGTATTAAGCAGAAACAACAAGCAGGGGTAAATAATTTTAAAATCAGATTCGATTTTGGGTTTTATTCTGTCCCATATTCCTTGTCTAAAATCAGATTTGATTTTGGGCTTTATTCTGTCCCATATTCCTTGTCTTTCCTTTACAGTGATGTTGCATTCACTTAGGCTTCTGGTATCAGAGATTTAAAAACAAATTAAATATCATTCAAAAATGAACGTTATTTGAACAGATAGGTCAAAAATGAAAGCTACACATCTGAGGTCAGTTGTGTTTTTTTTTTCTCAAATCGAAGGTTATTTGAGACATTTAAAGAAGATTCATGGCCATTTTTTAATTTAGTATCACTTTGAATCCTAAAAACCCACAACACGAGCACAGGTCAGCAAACAGGATTGGACTTTTCAGAGCCTAACAAATCTCATCAGAGATATCAGCTTTGTGCAGGAGGGCTCCCCACCTGCAAAGATAAATCTGGTCCCTGGAAGGAGATGTGGATAAGAAATCACCTTTGCAGGTGGGAAAGTAAAGTAGCCTGGCTAGAACCAAACTGTCATGATGAATGACCAAGATCACAGATGTTCTCCCCAGTTTAATTGAAAGAAATAAATATTCACATCTCAGAGAGTCAGTAAAGACATTTCTTGAGATATGTAGACCTTGACGTCCAAATCTTCAACTTGATAAGCTCCTGAAGCAGGTATGTGTATCAGAAACCTCTTTAATAGTCACCAGAATTTTTCCCAACAAGAACATTTTCCTGATATATTCTCTTAAAGAATAGTGCTTTAGAAAAGCAGAATTTCCTGTAGAATTTTTCAAGGAATTCCTACTATAAATGAGAGTAAAATAAATAAAAAAACCACTACCATAAATTTAAAGAAATAGCAAGGAGTTAAAAATCCACATATCTCCCACTAAAATATGCATAGGCATTTCTCTCTCTTTGGGTGACTTCTGTGTTCAAGTTTATGAAGTATGATACAAAAATGTACAATGTGAAAAGAAGTATAAGATCAGCAAAAGATGCATAAGATCAGTTACAAATAACAAAACTATCTGAACTGCAGCTTAGTTAAACAGACATTTGGGCTTCTTAGAGATTGAGAATTGAGATTTAGATTTTCTTGTCTTTTCTGGCTTTTTTTTTTCCCTAAATCCAGTATTCTAAATCTAAATCATTACATTCCAACTTCTTCTTACTAATCACTCACACTTTTTTTTTCCTTTATAGCTTTGTTATGGAGTTCTATATTTCTCTTTAGCAAGTGTGTTTTCTTGTCTATACAAAACATATTCCTTTGCTTCTCTTGTAGTCTTTTTTTCTCGATATTTGCATAATTTTCACTGTTATGTGCTTCTCTGAATGCATATTCTCATGCTTCTGAAATTAGCTTTTCTTTAGGATAGCTGGGGATGAGAAAAACCCACTTTCTTGATGGAATGGAAGCGGTTTTTTTGCTGGTCTATATGTTTCTTCGCATAGATAATTTTAATGAACGTACTGTTAGTTTTGCTCTTGGATAAATGTCTTATTTGCAGTAGGAAACAACCACAAAGACAAGTCTCAGAAGTGACAGAGAGAAGGAAATTTCCTTAGGGACATATGGGGGAATATACCAAGTTTGTTAATCTTAAAATATCTTTGAAAGTTTTTCACCTGGAAAAGTAAAATTGGAGTAAAATTTAGTCCTTCCAAGAACTTACTGGGCTCACCACATATTTGTTTTGAAATCTTTCTATTTAATTTAGATCATAGAGAGTTTTAACTTTTCTCCATTGAAGAGTTACATTGTTTTAGCTTTATTTTTTATATTCTAATACAACATACCTTCAAGCATCTTGAGTGCTCTTCTGCTTTTGATACATCTACTTTAAAGTACACAACTTTATATGAAGGCTCAAGCTACCTCACATTGTGTCATACTGCGTTAGTGGATTAAGTCAGCTAACTCAAAAAAAGCATATAAAATGGCACTATATCAACCACTTAGCTAATGAACTGCAAAAAATCCTGAAATCAGTAAAATTGCAAATAAATACCTGCAAAATCATATGAACATTCAAAAAGTACAAGCAAAAACATCTTGCAAGTTTCTGTGCTCTATCTGGGTGAAACTATTATCATGAATGTTACACACAGTAAATGTGGCAAAGGATACAAGTCACACATGCACCAACTGTCACTGCAACCAAGACAAAAAGCCAACACTCAAGCCAAAGGCATTAGGCATCTCTGTAGAGAGACTGATAAAGTATGGAAGAACTTTCGAACTTCATAACTGGAACTGTTCTGTTAAAAAAATGTTGAAACACAATCTGAAGGTGAATTTTGCATCTATCGAAATTCTACCACAGAATTTACCTTACTCATACCCTGCAATTCCCTTCTGTCCTTTCCTTGTTTGCCACTGCCCATCTTTCCATTTCTTCAGTGTTCCCTATCTTATATTCCAATATTTCTATTACTTCCTATCTTATCCACTTAGACAAATTTACCCTCAGAATTTCATTACTTTCTGTTCTTTCTGCCTTGTTTCCTAGAGCCTTGTAAAAATAACCTTAAAGGTGCAGTTTTCAAGTATCATTGAAACAGAACAGGGACTACTCATTCAAGTACTCCCCATCATCTACCAGAGTGTTCTGACTGAACTGCACAGCCACGCAAATTACAGAGGGATCTTTGGTGATTCACATCAAAATCCACTCTTTATTAAAGCTCTAAAATCTGAAGTGACTCCTCAGGTGCATCACTAGAACATGGAGCCTTTTAAATCATTTTAGCAAGTATACATTAGATTTCAAATGCACCTTGAGTAACAAATAACATGAAATACAGGATACTGAAGGTGATTCTGGTTTGTTCTGAAAAAGTTACTGCACCTGGAATAGGTAACCAGTTGTAGATGACATTAGCTGGGGCTGTAAATGGTATCTTTTTAATATAAATTTTAGATCTGCAATCTCCTCTCACGCGTCATGCGACTCAGAGCCTTTTACTACCTAGTTGCGAAAGGTTTTGTGTATAGCACAGAAGCTTCTCAAATTTTGGTTACGATTTGTATCATTTTTTGAAGCTAAGTGACAAGCAAAAGGAACAGAAGACCCTTCAGTTACTGAGAGAGTTTTTACTCAGCTTTGCTTTTTGCTTTTCTCATCCAATTTTAAATACATTTTTCAATTTAAATATATATTTTTCAATACATCAAAAGAGACTCATCTTTTGTCTTTAATAACCATATGGAAGCTACATGCACACAATAAATAAGGGAAGGCTAGAGACTGTACTCCAGCACTGAGGCCAATAGGAATGTCCTGACCTACATAGCACATGGCGCTGGGTCTCCCACAAGTGGTGCTGCCATTACCATAAGCCGTATTTTTGTGAGGGTTTTTCACTTCAAATCACCTAAAATACCATGAAGGTTATGTTGCAGGCCATAAAAGTGGTGTTTTCATAGCATGAAGCTGAGAATATCATATGCCCCAAGTCCTAATAGATCTGCCTGAGCATGCAAACCCTGCTGGAATAGCTTCATGGGACTGCGTAGGTCAAGAGACCTAACTGTGATGCAGTATGGTCCATACTACTTACCAGAAAGAGTCTGTGTGTATGCTCTGTTCCAAAACATGATCAGGGATATAATACACACTTGCTCTGTTCTTAAATGTTTCCCCAAAAAGTTTTGACCATCTTCAGAGCCTGGGTACTCACTAGAAGGACTCTTGATGTGGGTCAGTATGAGCCCTTCTTTTGTTGTTACCTTATTATGGGAGTTTACTGACACCTTCTGAGTCAAATTCAGGAAATAAAAGGAAACATTTTGTATTTAATTTTGGATGGAAATTTAAGTAGAGTTTTCTTTCTTTTCTGTTACCTGAATTCTTAAAAACATTTTTGACCTGTGCTTAGGAAAACTGAGGTACTCTCTCTTTTCCTTTCACTTTACTTCTCTGAAGGCTAATTTTAAGGTAACAGGGTAAAATTGCAGAGTTTCATTTGGAGGGTGGAGAGAAGGGGATGACACACTCTCCTGAAAACTAGAACACAGGCACAATGACTATGCTTCAACATTTCTCTCCAGGCTATTCCCAAGTTTGCACACGCCAGTTTAGAAGTCAGATACACAGGGATCTGAAAAAAAAGTGACATTTAATGATGACTAATGGGCAGCTAAGCCTTCTGGAAAAGCGATATGGCTGTAAAACTGAAAGATCCCCCAGATCTCAAAAGAGGCTGGGACACCTTAACCATGTTAAAGTTTGTCATAGCTCAGAAAAGTTCCTATTGTGTGACATAGATTACATTCATTTACAATCTACTACTCATTTATACATTTTAATTACTTGCTCACTGCATTTTCTAATAATTTTATATATGATGCTAGACATATCTTCTGTGAGAAGAAATACTCTCTATACGTAACATTTTGAAAATACTTCAAACATGGAGTCTTTTCTGACCAGCTAAATTTAGTACATGGGTTAAAACTGCAAAAGATATACATCTCCAAACAGATATATAGCTTGCTTAGGTCACTGCTAGTTAACACAGTTGTGCCATCTTTCCAGGTAATGAATAAAAAGCTAAAAACTTGTGGTTCATAAACCAAAGTCAGTGTAGAACAAATATCCAAAGAATTTGTATTTAAATGTCCCAGACAGACAACTTTTGCTCAGCAAACTAAAGATGTGTTTAGCTGTGGACTGAGTGACTCACGCTATCAGAATCTTGGAACGTGTTGACACGAGAAAAATCTTAGAGAACTGCAGTATCTTCACGCCAAAGTGCACTGGGAAATGTTCTATCATCTCCCTGTTCCTTCATCCTTTCTTGTAGGGGCATCATGGCATGCTACTTTTGTGAAAGAAGACATAAATTTATCACAATGTATACAACTTATTTGGGCCAGATATGACAAATCGTAAACTGGTCTCCTTCCTCAATTCATGCTAGCAAATAACACTCAGTGCTTGCTTGACTTGCCATCTGGCTTGGAGGCTAAGAAAATCACAGTAAACTAACACCTGAAAAATCTACACTGCTTTTAACATTTTTCACAGAGAAGTCCCTCACGAGTTCATAGTAAAAATTTACACGTCAGTTGACACGCATTTCATAGCTTGTGCTGTGAAAAAAGCTGTTGTCAAGATTAAAATGAAACATAAATGCAAAATACTATAACAAGTTATTTCAAGGAATCCTTTAATGTGCAGCTACAAAATTTAATATTCTGTCTGCACAATTTATATATATATTTATAAGCTAAAAATATGCATTCTTCTGAATTATTTATGCAACTTTAATAGAGTAGAATTTTCATTTCTAAATGTGAGTTTAAAAAGATGCAATTTTAAAATCCTATTATTGCATCTTCCCAAATGCTCTTGGTATTAATGCCATTCCCTATTCAATTATTCTTTTAAATTAAAACAATTTTCAATATTCTCAGTGCTCTGATTTGCAAGTATACTGCCAAAAACATCCTTAAGTCACAGATTATGTTCTTTACTATCACAAACAACAGTGCTATATAATCTCTTTATAAAGTGCTTAAACTCCACATTAAAGAGATTTTTTTTTGTTTGCTTGATTTTTTGTTTGCTTTCTCCAAATCTCATCTCAGTAACATAATGAACTTCATTGCTCTTACAGTTAGAAAACACTCTCCAATTTCTGGTTCTTTCCTTGTTCACACTATGTCTTAGTTAAATATCTTGTTACTAGCATTCGTTTCCACATTGTTTTTGTACTTTCGGGAAAAAATGGTATTTCTTTATTGGCATTTTTTTTCTCAACTCCCAAGCTTACTCTAATAAATAGAATCTCATTTGCAACAACTTCCAAGAAGATCTTTTTAGCTTCTGCTCTTTTTTCTTGAAAACTGATAACTAGAATTGTACAAATGATTTCTAATAAGTTTTCTCAATACTCTTTTGCCAGAGTATTAATTGTTTGCTCTCTATTATCAATTATTTTTCTACCTCACCCTCAGATTATATTTCCATTTTTCACAACATAATGCCCTGACGGCTCACAGCCATGATATGATCAACAGACATGCACAGATTTTTATCATCTTCTGTTATTGCAGAAGATGTGCTATTACTAAATCATAACAGTAAAACTCCAATAGTGTGTGACATGGCCAAATGATCTGATTTTTGCATGTGTTAAGAAACCACTATGGTCATCAATATGATCTGCATATCATCAATTTTGATGATCAGGCAAGAAATATTCAAGCTTGTTGTGCATAAAGTATTTCTGATAAGAATTGTCAGTTCATAAGGACATGAGTTTTGCCAGATGGGACTGAATATGCGCACTGAATTTGGATGACCCAAGTATCCATAAATGCAAGTCAAAATCCAATTTGTTTCAATTTTTCTACTTGCAAAGGGCATGCTCTTTAGAATTTTTAGGAAGACTCCAGAAAAAGTCCCTAATGAATATACATTGCTTATACATGACCTTCTACCACAGGAAGGATACACTGCATTATTGAGCTTTTTAGCTTAGCTGGATATGAGTGATTGTGCCTCAACCATTTCCATTCCATTATAGGTTGGCCCACAGTCAAGTCAAATTTAATATATTGGTCCAGATATTAAGGCTATCTGGATGCCATCAAAAAGGATACCTAACGTTCATGTTGAGAAAAGCCGTTGACAAGTTTACCTACCAGGCATGATGGGACAAAATCACAATGACAAAAATTCTTTCCACTCCTAGGAAAGAGTTAAGTGCATGGTACTCTTCCACAACCTACCATCACCTCAGAGGTCAGTGTACTTGCAAAAACAAACAAAACAAAAACCAAAATGAAAACAAAAAAATCTCCAAATCTCAAAAAAAAAAATCATTTCACCACATCAGAATTGTGCAAGGATATGAAAAAAAAAAGTGAAATAGAAATAACTGATCTAAAAATTCACTGGTTAATTTGCTACTAAAAAGCAAATAACATACAAGGGAAAAATAAAAAAAACCTACATTAGAATAGCACATCTATGGAATAAGCACATCCTTTTCAAAGGAAGGGTTTTGTGTGTGTGTGAACATCATAATAGACAAATCGTGAGTCAAGCACCTACTTAGATACTTTATAGAAATGTAATTTACAAAATTACAATGTAATTTACTTTATAAATTCTTACTCTCATTCCTGTCAACAGAAATCTAATGGGATTTCTCCAGTTAGACCTCCCTCCAGTAAAATACTTTAAACTAGAGAAAACCATTCACACTAGAGAAAGTCTTTAAATCCAGTCATTGTAGGAATAAGGAATAAGAGGAAAGGTTGGCCAGGGATGAAAATAATAATGCTCATTGCTTGATGGATAAAAGGATTTTCTGAGGCCAATCATTACAAGGAGCACTTAGTGAGATATAAACAGCACTTGGGAAGTGTGTGGTAAAGACAGAGAGGTGAGGATATAAGGATCACCTGGGAAGACTGCTAGAGAAGAGAAGGAAGAGGCGGTGAGGCCTCTTGGTTGTTGTTGCCTACTCCTCTCTGTTTTCCCACAAGTCATGCTATAAATAATGGCAGATGTCACCTTTTTAACACCAGAAATGCTTGCCTTGATTTTCCCAGTAAAATTTATAAGGCACTAGTGTAAGAGAAGGCAGACACATTGATGATTGAAAATAAAAATGAACTCAGGAGAAGGAGAAGCACTGCATGTTCATATTTCACCAAAACATGACCTGTAATATCAGACTAAGACAATGCAATATAAGTACACTAAAAAAACTCTTAAACCAGTTAAGATCTCTCAGTAGTTTTAAAAAGAAGAAATAGAAAATTAAAGAAACAAACAGATGAATTAGAACTATACAAGTAAACAGAGTTGCATTAATATTGTTCATAAGTAAGTAGTAAGTAGTCAACATTGTAATAGATTTTCTTCATTAACTTTCACTTAACACTAACAGGGCCCCCTATATACATTATAATGCAGAACCCACAACTATCATTGTTGCCAACAGGCAAGTCTATTTGCCTCTTTTACTTCATCTCTCTTTAGGCAGAAAGGATTAACAAATGCTCTAAGACAATTATCTGTGCCTACTCCTAAAGGATTTGCTATTGCTCATATCAAATTATTTTCTGATTTTTTTATTCCATTATTCTTGATGGATTTGCTGTGATATTCAGGATGATGGAGATGACCAGGTTCTTCACTTCCAGAGAAAAAGAATGTGGGACAAGTCATTCAGTGACTGTCCCTCCTTCATACCACACTAATGGAGGAAGGACATACACATGTAACAGCAAGGCGCAAGGTAGCCAGGCAGCTGTTAACAGATCTATCTTAGGAGAAGCAATTCTCTAACTTTATATACCTTTTATTAAATCATTTGATCAAGTGAT
>NW_010586499.1:120270-149629 GCF_000705375.1 Tinamus guttatus
CCATTTGTTATGTTTAATATACTTTTTAATTATAGATATTTGTTTAATACATTTTGTAGGGTTATAACTTATGTGATCCACATATAAACAGTACACACATATGTTAAAACCATATAATTGAATATGGTATCTATTAAAATAATACTGAATTCAGAAGCAGGGTTGCCTTTTATAGTAAATGCACATAGCTCATCTGAGGAAGAATGACTGAGGTCTGACTCATGCTCTCAGGCATTTAAAATGCTTCCACACGGAGCCCCCCTCCACCTGCTTAACCTCGGAAAAAAAGGTCTCTTCTCTGGGGCACATTTAGTTGTTTTCAAAATGATTCCTATAAGAAAACTGTTATAACTCAAGAGTGTCCAAGTTGATATGGATCATTTTATAAGGATCCTGGCAGTAATTGCACCTTAGTATGTTTAGCTCTAGCTCTAACATCATCCCTGACCTCAGCCTTCAATTCCTGTGTAAATATTTTTTACAGTGAATACAATATTAAATAATTTAAACAATAATTAGATTAGGGACTGCAACTGAAGTTTCCCTCTTCATTTGCGGGTGGCCTAATCACCTAGTGATGCATCATGAGCATCTGTTTCTTTCTCATTCTTGCCTAATGAATATTTAATCATGCCACATAATCATTCAATGGGAGTCAGGCTCTCCATGCTCTCCATTCCCAGTCCCATTCCTATCTTAACCAAGCTCTAGGGCAATCTCTCATCTCCAGAATATGGGGGTTATGAGTGCGAATGCTATAGGCACAGAAAGATCGTGAATGTTTTTTTTTTTCTTTCAATACCGCAGTTAACTTCCCCCCTACTGCTTTAAAAGATGAAACCTGGCCAGAACTGCCTTTAGCAGTTATATTTTGAATGAAAGGCATAACGCCTCCTAGAAATAAGTTTGTAGGCACCTTTCTTTAGCAAAAGTTCAGAACTATGATGTTTGAAGTATTGCACTTGTCTAATATAAATCATAAAAAACAATGTGTGAAAGAGAAACCTTTGAGCGGCATTTTATCTGGGTTCAACACCATAGTGTTTAGATGCGCCCACAAAAAACACAACACAAAAAATCAGCTATGCAATATTAGTATGCAATTAAGGTTTAAATATATAAGATTTGTGGTTTGAAGGGCAAAAATAAGCATGAAAAATGAGTACTGTAACTTGTGCAGTTCTTACCCATATGCAGAGCCATAACTGGATCACATATGAAAGTATTACACTGCTATGTTAATTTTGCAAATATTGCAGTCAGATCTGTGTGTAGTTAATGCTGGCAGCACTTGATACAGATTTTAACACTATGTTCCTTCTGGATAATCATTTAATACTCTACCTTTCTTTTTCTTTGCTTCTTTAAGGCATACGTTTGGGGAATTATTCCGCATTCACATATGCAGTGACATCAGAAAAGAAATAGAGTGCAAAAGTATAAAGCATATAAAAGTGAATGAATGCAGACAGGGGAAAGCCTAGAAAAGATTTTATAACAGATGCATAAGTAAAAGATGAAAGGAGGTCAGCAAAAGATAATGAAGACCAACAGTGCAATTTTTAAACAGAACTATGTATTGGTTGAAAGAGAAATTCTAAAATCCACTGAGGATTGTCTCTGTGTTGCGTTGAGGATTTATCTTCCAAATATGAGATACTTGCATTAAAATGCCCACAGAGAAATCCCAGACTAGACCAAAAAAAAAAAAAAAAGAAAGAAAAAACAATATCCCTAAGGAGAGCTGTATGTCTTACCTTTATTAGCTATTTTTATATTGTAAATAAATCATACATTAGACATGAGTAGACAACCACATTCTAGTCAGGAAGATGAACAATAATTATTTACCCTACAGGCTATCTGAAAGCTGTGGGCTTCTCAATACAAGCAAATAAAATCATCCACTGACAATGTAAATCTATTCCAAAAAACAGCTTTGAAGAAATGGAATTGTTTGTCTCCATGCCTATTGGCTTTCAATAACTCTTTATCATCTGCACATTGTCTTTTTAATTCAGCCCTACAAATTAATCCGTGCATGCTTATATACAATAATCTAGAATCTCTCCTCTATTGCATTATCAAATCTGCCCTCAGTAACATTGTGATATTCTTAAATCATTAATGAAACTGAATTAAGTATTTAACTCTGGAGATAAAAGAACAGCCAGGGGTCACACCTCTGTACAAGCTGATTGAGAATAGATGCTCCAGGTGATGCACAGAGAAAAAAATGGGCAGCTGACTCCCTCTTAGCTCTGTATCCTGCAGGTGGGATGAGGAGCAAAAGCAGCAAAATAATGATCTCTTTTAAAACCACCCTGTGGGAATGTGATTTCACATAACGCATTGCTTTGCTATTAAGAAGCCACCTCATTTCTAAATAGGGACACTCTATTTAGATTTTAGAGAAAATGATCTGGGCCTACACTGGAAAAGACATACTTGTTTTATTACAGCCTATTCAAAAAGAAAAGCCTAAACAAATATGCACAACATAAGGGGGGACAAATAAACAGTTATCACTTTCCCCCACCAATGAGAGTCTACTTAGTGCCACCAGTCAATAGGCGCCTGTAGGCATGACTTGTATCTAGAATTACCTTTTCCAAACAAGTCTGTTGAACTAAGATTTTTTTTTTAAACCAACTGCATGTATATTGGAGCGTAACAGTGGCCAAACTGAGTCAGACCAAAGGTCTACACAGTTTAATGTCTCAATTGACAACGGTTCTAGAAAGAAATTGATAACGGTTTTGTTCTAGAAAGAACAAAAAAGCAACAGTGTACAATTCATTACATTTAAATATCATCAGCAGCATGAACAGAACTGGTGACACTTTGTGTTATTCTTCAAAAATGCTCTATTTTTAGTGTCTTATTTTGACAAATGCACTAAGTTTACAATCCAAGACAGAATTGATTACAGGAGAATTTGTCTCATAGCAAATACCGGTGGCACAAAACACCTACTGAAAGCAAGCAGACTTGCTGTCCAATAAAAATCTCATTTTGCCTGTTTTTCACTTGTCAAAGCCACCACACAGAACCCAGCGTGAGGCTCATGGGATTTCTATTTAAGCCCCTACTGGCTAAAAATGTCCTAGTCTAAGTCAGGAAGTGCATTAGCAAGTCACCTATAAGTGAGAAGCTGTACATGGCAGTTGCATAACTTCTTACTTCATCAATAATACAGTATGCTGAGAGAAAGACAGAGAAAGAGAGAGAGAGAAAGAGAGAGAGAGAGAGAGAAAGACAGAGAGAGAGAAAGAGAAAAAGACAAAGAGAAAACACCCACCACCATGAACCCTGTCTTTGCAAGAAGCCCTATGCACAAACTCAGTTCTCAAAACCCACCGCGCATTAGGATGGAAAGAAAGAAAATTATAAATAGTAACGAACACTATAAAAAAGAAAAAGAGCCTTGTCTTTTTTTATTACAGATAGTAGTAAAGAAAATCACTAACATAAAATTAATTATAATGAAGCTCCACATAGATCACACATTGGAGGAGATAAAAAGGAAAGCGAGAGGGCTTCCGAACAGCATCCTACCTCTAGAATATCTATCAGGACATTCTCTTCTGGTTGTTTTGTGCTCCGGACATTCTCTAGCAGGATGGAGTAGTAAACACCTTGGGGGTCAGACTGGTACAGGTTGTATGTGTCTGTTTGGTACCACTCCTGAACAGCCACAAATACTTGGTTTTCATCCGTACTGATTATCTGTAAATCCTGTAAAAAAAGACAAAATACAAAACGATTCATTTTCCTATCCGCTCTGTTTTGTAACCAATAATCTGCCTAGGAGTACCAGGGAAAAAATAAATAATTGAAAGTTCAGCTATAGTAATCTCTCAATTAATAAACGCGCTGTATCCTAGCACTCCAAGCTGGCCAGTCACTGCCTTCTACTACAGTTATCACCAGGAATGCAACCCAGTTTAAGGAAGATCAGAAATCATGACATGTGTGAAGACTGTGATTTGCTCTGGCTTTTCTGGGAGTAAATGAACAAAATTCACAGTTGCTGACCACTCTCTTGCCATTCTCACTTCTCCTTTTTTGTTTTTATTATTTTGCAAAGCTCACTAATAGCAATCGGTATCAGAAATGAACCATAATTCCCAAATACACTCTCTGAGGTCAGCCCAACGATTTTTGCTTTGCTGTGTTTCATTCATTTTAGACTGCAAGCTTACAACACTAATTTCTGTATGAGCATCAGTAAAAATGTACAGAGCTAGGCAGTGTCTTTCAACCCAGGGATAGGCCTGGAGTGCAGCCACTGAAGTCTGTGAAGTGCTCTAAAATTCACAATGCAAACAGACCCACAGGGTTGTCTGTCTATGGGCGCGTGAGAGGAGACACAACAACCTTCAAATACATAATCAGTTGCCCCAAGGCAAAGAAAATACACTGTCTTCTATTTCTACTGGGAGTTTAATACTGTGTGTGAATTTAAGGGGATTTAGGTTAGCTATCAGAAAATCCTTTGGAAGTACAGCCTGGTCATAAACATTGATGACAAATTGCTTTGGGAGGTAATCTCCATCCTTGGGAGCTGCAAAGAGTATATTAGACAAACACCTGTCAAGACTGGTTTAAGGCAGATGGCCATGCTTTGGAAAAGGACCTCTCAAGATCCATTCTATGGCTATGGGCTACAATCTTGTGAAAATGAGGGAAAAATGCTTACTGAGTTTTATTGAAATTTTGCAGAAACATATGGGAATGTCACCAAAATAACAGTATTTATTTTTTAATGCAAGAACTGTAATTTTGTAACTTCTTATTACAGAAACTATAAAATTTCCAGGCAAATATACATTTCAGCTTAATCAAAGGGTTAGAATTAACAGCAACCAAATTGAGGTTTTGAATCAAAATTCTTTCTATCCAATATGCTAGACAAATCCTGCAAGTGATCAACGACTTAGAAACTGAAATGATTAAGCAGGGCATCTAATAACAGGTCATACTACTCCTGTTCTCTCAGTGACTTCTAAGCTGGTTTGTATCTAATATCAGTTGCAGAGAACACAATTCAAATAAACAGTAAGACAGCGTCAAAGCAACGCTGAAAATATTTGGGTATGTACACAGGGCATAATCCTGCCAAAAGATACCAACTACCTTGAAGTGATACACATCACATAGATAGACCTGGTCTATTAAACAAAATAAATGAGCCTGAAGGGTGTGTGTATTATGCTGAAAGAATTGTGCCTTGTCAGCCACAAAACGGAGAGCAAGCGTCCAAGAAATTCTTCCTGCATGCGGAGAGTAAGGATCAGATTTTCCTAAGAGGATCCACACTACAGAATTATTCACAGGGAGGTACCAACAGGATCACTCCAACACTTTCCCCAAGTTTTGTGCTTTTAATGAAGATAAACTTGTTTTTACTGAATGAACACCAGATCAAAAGTCAAAATCTGTCAAGAAGTCCTAAAGCATAAATAGTCAAGAGAGTTTTCATTTTTGGAGGTGAAGGCTGCAGGAAGGAAGGAAAGACAACTATGTTGTTTCCACTGTATAGCATCCCATATCACCTACACATAGTAA
The DNA here is from genome assembly GCF_000705375.1 of Tinamus guttatus. Next base: position 125,842 of record NW_010586499.1, read on the forward strand.
CTGTGCCTATAAACATGTTAATACCATTTTATAGACAAGAAACACTCAGCCTGGTTTACTAGATTACGATCTGTGATAAGAAACCCTGTTACATAAATATAGGATTATACCCAGAAGACACAGGATATGGCAGTTGACAAGGATCACACAGCAAGCCAATGACCCCTAATTCAGGCAAAATGCTGATGGGCTAGAAAATACCATCAAATGAAAACACTGTAGGCAGGATTTAGAAAAGTCTGTGTAATGCTATAGGCAGAACTGTGATGCTTTATCTAACAAAACAAATATAAAAGAACTTCAAACTTCTGTTTTTCAAATCTTGCAGATTTAAAGCCATACTTTTTTCCTGATTTCAATCTTTTAATGCTTAGGTTGGGCAATGTATTAACCTGAAGCAAGTGATAAATTAAACAGAGAATTACCAGAAGTAAATGTATTGCATGTACAACATGTGTAAGCACTCAGAACTGTGTAATAGCAGCCTTGACCTCCAGATGCACCACATTTACTCCCCTATAATCTCTTAAGCACAATCAAGGTAACTGAATGGCATATATCCCTTAGATAATCTCCCTAATCTTCCTTTCCTGGAGGAGTAAAATGGTGCAAGGGGAAGAAATCAATAACAAGTTACACTGTGAAGAAAAGCGCTCCCTGAACCCACCTCAACCGATTTGTAAGGCTGGGGAGCCATCCAGAGAGACAACTGCTCCATTGGCTCACTTGCTATTTCTGGGTCACTTCCCAGGGAAGTAGTATTTTTACTGCATCAAATACACTCCTATTTATATTTCTGTTTTATTTCTCTTAATTCGTTTTTCAGCAGTCACTCCAATGGTCGAAGGATGGAGTAGTAATCCTGCTCCAGCTGCAAACTGCTCTTCTGCCTAACACAGACTAAAACTCAGCCTCAGCATCCATCAAGTGATGGGGGGCTGCGGCGGTGAAGGAACTATCCTTACAGAGAAACATACAGGAGATTTAAGAACCTAGTGAAATGAACTTCTGCATTCTCACTAACTAATAATCAAAATATTGCACAGTCAGGGCTTCAAGAAAATTTGGTCTGCAGAGAGAAAGGCTACGTGAATGTTTCCTGTCACTATTACTGTTAATGAATGGATCCATTTAAGGAATTCTTGAAAAAGTTACGGTCAGAGGCAGCTTGACAGAGAAGAAACTATATGCTTCAAAAGATCGATGATTATTTAGGGAAAAGACGTAAAAGTGTTAAAAAAATAATTTAATTGTGTCATACCAAAATTGAACAATGCACACAAGTGTGGAAGGAAACTTACAGTCAAAAAGTGATGCATATAAGAGACTTAGACAAGGAAGTCCTGGGCCTTACCTGAGAGCCCCTCAGAGGAGTCAGTCTCACTTGCAAAAGCTGACTACATAAGATGGTACTTTGAAAAGACAAAATTGTTCATTCATGACAACAGCTTTACAGCAAAAACACAGAGGAGTTTTACTTTGTGTTTTGAATTAATTTTTAGATTCAGGAATACCAGTTCAAGCTCTTGACAGAAGAGCACTAGGTGGTACTCAAATAAAAAGAAACTATTGAGTAGATAAAAAGTATGAGATGCATATTACCATAAATATATTAAATAAATCTGGTTATTTCTAAGGCAATAGGATTTTTTTGTCTTTTCATTTGTCCCTGTATTCTCTTCTACCTCAGTTATCTGAAAAATTCTGCATTGTTGCCTATTTCACAAGATATAAAAGATACACAGATATCATGATAGATAAAAAAGCTTTTCCCACAACACATGTTTTCAGAGCTAAACAGATGTAACAGCTAAAGTAGCTCTTCCCTTATTAAGTTTTTGCAGATGGCAGAATCAATGAATGCCTTGATTCAATCCATAAAAGCAGAGCATTATCAATTGATATGTGTCAGTTAATTTATCAGAGTTGGGACAGGAACTCGGAATAATTATTTCTTCAAAATTGTGACAGTAAAATTAACATCTTAATCTGAGCTGCAAGGAACAAGCGTGCAATATGAGTGCGACACCTCTCCTGAGGAGGCTACATGGAACGACCCTCAGCAGACCTGTTTCCCGCAAGAGCTGCTCCAAGGCTCTGGGTTTGAAAACTACCCATCAGGGCCCGCTGAAGGCAACATCTCTGGATCTCCCTGGAAGACAACTCTGCGACTAGTCACAACACAAAGGTAATCCTTTTGCTCTTGACTTTGAGAGGGATTTGGTATTGATTTTCTAGAAGTTATTTGCCTTGGTTCTAGTTTTAGCATCAACGAACAAGCTATTTCAGTAAAATAGAATATAGTCTCAGCATAATAGCCAACTTAGCTTAAAGGAATAGCTCTAAATTTCGTGTACTGTTTTAGGGAGTTTTCTGGCCACCTTTAACACTGAACCTACCAACTTCTATTACCGTTTTGACTGGCAGCAGTCAACACATGAGCTCTGCAATTCAAAGGACTTTCAATATCAAAATGCTAGCAAAAACTCCTAAATAACAGATCAAAGACCCCCCAAAATTCAGATTCCTGCTCATTAGGTGGCTCTCTTTGGCTCTGTTTTCTTTCTTTTTTTTTTTTTTTTCCCCCCTGGAAATAAATTTGTATCCTCCATGTGTTACAAAAAGGTGATTTAAGTGGAACTGTGAAGCTTGAGCCTAAGAGACATGATGAATAAAATGACACATAACAGAAGTAAAATTTGTCTGAAAGCTGCTTTTAGCTATGCTGACAACATTTCATTCACAAGCAAGAAGGCCTTGAAACACTCCCCAAATATATATGAACATATATCCTTCTCCAGGATTTTGTCTGAGGGTATATTTGAACAAATTAAAGCAAAAACCAAAGTACAAACAATATTAAAAAAAAAAAATTCTTGGGATAGATTTTCAGATCTGAAGAAAAATGTCAGATAACGTTTTTAATTACTCCGTTTTAAAATGTTCATTCTACGTTCATTAATAAAATCAGAGGGAAACACAGTGCTCTGAGAAAGAATAATACCTGAAGTGCCCATCATTATTTCCTTAGGCTAGGACTTGGGGATCCAGCATACTGCTCCAAACATTATTAGAGAGACCTGAGCAGCCTGCAGCATTTTCTGACTTGTCCACAGTTTTCCACTGCCTGTACAGAATCACTATCCAAAGTCTGGCCCATGACATGCAGCATTTTGCAGAGACCATTTGGAAAGGGATTTTCTGAGGCCTCATTCCATTCGATTGAGAAAAAGAAATAAAACCTATTTTAGACCTGCTTAATATCCTGGTTAGGCAGAATGGACTACTTACAAAAACTGAAACTCGGTTATTTCAAAAACCTTGTAATTCCACTTTTAAACAAACTTTAAAAGAATTTCTTGTAAATTCTTTCATTCGGTTTATCTCCTGCCACCACACAAGTAGCAAATCAATGTCATGGGTTCTCAAAGCACTGTTGATGTGCCAGTGCCTGCACTGATATGCCACTTCTTTGAAAAATTTCATCAGTATTTTGCTCATATTAATCTTTCCCTTCGGTTCAAACTGGATTGGAATATGCATTTCTATTGCACTCTGATGATTCTCATTGAAATATGGTGGGATCAAAGACTTTCAGAGAGTTGTGTTCTCATTTATTTCATATTCAGTATCTGAAATACAATGTAAAAGGCAGCAAATCACTTTTAAAAATATATCTTTCAAAGAAGAGGTTAAACTCTCTCACATTCACTACTGTTCTATTGGATGTCTGTCTTCCAGGCCCTCTTAGTGAATTTTTTAGCTCTGTTGCGTGCAGATACCAAAGAAACTTTTCTTGGAGGCATCATCAAAATGCTAAAGAGATGCAGTTTATTTCGTTCCACTTACTGGGTACTGCCTGAACTAGAATCAACACAAAAACATCCTTTTCCAAACGACACAGTCATCCTGTTCCTAGCTTGCTATTGACTCTATCCAAAATGAAACCATTAACTTCTAATTTATTTATTCAGTCAAGCCTGGAGTTAATCTGCTTAGCAGGGAAAAAAGACAAATAAACAAAAAAACATATTTTCCAAGACAAAGAACTTAGCATGCAGCACTATTTCAAATAATCTAGACTAGACAAACATAAGGGAGTTATGCCAGACACTTGCTGAATATGTCAGAAACGGTTATTAATATGCACTCAGTAAGATCATATACCCAATAAACTGAGCACAGCTTGGGGATTAATGGATTTTAAGGCTAGAAGATTAGTAGATCTCTTATTTCGCTCTCTGGTATCTTTCCAACCACTGAAATCCTAACAATTATTTCTGCCTACTTATAAGATGCAGGAGGAGCAAATAATGTATATGTATGTATGGTTATAGCAAATCTTCCAGAAAAGCAGTCAGTTATGATTTGTAAACTCCAAAAGAGTATCCATCACTTTCATTGGCACTTTTTCAAGTGCTTAATCACCAAGAAGTTATGCTGAGTACCTAATTTGAATGTGTCTGGATTCAGCTTCCAGCTACAGGTCTGTCTGTCTTTATCACAGTTTTTAAGCAACAATATTCTCTCTCCATAGGGAAGCTTCTTCACTGCAATCAAGTTGCCTCCTGATCTTCCTTTTTAAAAGCAAAGTTACCATTTTTTTTTCCTCCAGAATTATTTTTCACTTAGATTGCTGGACTGATCTTGTTTATAGTATAGTCCTGCAAACACAAGATAGGTCACAGGAGATTGCAAAAGAGTGGTAGAAATAAAATGATGGCAGACAATTTCTTAAATTTGTTTTGCTGCCAAGAAAACTACACAGGATAGATCTGCCAGTCCCTTACTATGTACCTTGTCTCCAGCTCTCAACTGCTGATCTTCACAACTGAGGCAAGTCTGGGTGTTTTAAACACAGATGCCTACAAGAAGTGGACCATATTCTTATTTAGTTCTGAGCTCTAAAAGCCTCCATCCATTTACTGTAATGTGTCAGAGAGCTACATCTTTACCCAAATAACATGTCTTTTATTAGTACAGTGCCACTGTAATATTGATATTAAAGTGGTCTGTGCCATTAAGGAAGTTGCATGCATCAAATTTCCTATAAATAATTTACTTTCTTGAATACTTGAAGTACTCATCCACAGACACAATATTAACTAATGTCTATATTCCAATCATAACATCTATATTCCGATCATATCACTTTGTGCTACTCTTACAAACATGAGGAACACCCTCTACACAATGGCAGGATCAGAAGGAACTAACAAATGCAGCAGATTGAGGAGAATAAGACTGAAACTGCAACAGAAAAGTGCAGATTCCTGCGCACGCCACCTGGAAATGAACGGAAGAAATCCCATTCTCTCATGGTTCCTCCCTTCCCTCTGCCCGAGGACAAGTTGTGCCACACATATTCACATTTGCATCAAACTTTTGATGCACAGAATCGTTTCCTGCCATTCTGGAGCCGTCTAGAGATGGTCTGGGGTGGCTCATGGCCTCCTTCCATGCAGCCTCTGTCCTAAAACTCTGCTGTTTAGGCCCCAAACAAACCTCAGCTCCCTAGTTCATCCTTTATTCCTGTGAAATTGATTATTAAACCCTCTATACACCAGTATATATCTCTCTTATTTTCACATTTCAAGCTTTATAACCTCCTGTGGTTCTCCTAGTTACAGATTCCCTCAAGAGACCATAAGAGCTGCTTTGAAGGGCTTAAAAATCCCAAAGTAATTACGTGGTTGAGCTGATACATTTGCTTGCCCTTGGTTAAACATTTCTTGGCAAAACAAACAAATAAATAAATACGGAGCTATTTGCATAATGCTGCTGGGAGCACACAGATATTCCAGATTCTTGTTCAAATAGTATCCAAATGTTTGATTTCAGTTTGGTTTTTTTTTTTTTTTAACATGTGCTGCATACTTAAAACTAGATCCCAGATTGCCATTTAGTTTAAAAAAATAACAAAGATGAAGAAAAAAAAACAACATTAAACACATTCATTGCTTTATAATGGTAACAAGGACGTCCTCAACTGTCCTTCATTAGTAAAACAGAGACATAAACAACATGCAAAAAACCAAAGTTCTCAGTTACTTCTGTAATTCAGTAGGTCACAGCAGAGGGTGGCAGAAGGGAGGCTGCAGGGGACTTCAGGAGGTGGCCTGGTTGCCTATGTCGGGGCAGGGTGGCACCTTACAATGTAAAATTGTGATCTCAGAGCAATGAGGTTTTAAAAAGGCAAAGAACAAACTTGACTCAGGTAAGAAGTTGAATAATGAAAATACAAGCAGAAGCGCATTGTGCGCACTTACTTTTGGCAACGCGTATTTCGGTAACTTCATCTGCACGAAGCCGTTTCGACGGTAAGACACGTAATACTTGGTCCGGTTTCCTGATGTTGTCTGTAGAAAGGAAAAAAGGAACCCTGTGATAGCTTATGTCACATCTAAAGAGTCTGTTATGGCCATTTTTATTTTCTTGTTACCTGCAATCTAATTACAAAGATATTACTCCTACCAGCAGCAAATACCAGGCATTTCCAGAGTAAGTGATATCTAACAGCACTACTCAAAAACCAAAAGTCACTGGAAGATTTATGTATAACATTATGAAACACTGTTGGGCTAATTTTTTCTTCACAGAATAAAACATTTCCCAGTGAAAGTCCTTGACATATAGCATGGAAGATGATGATGCAATTCTAAAGCCATTAGTCAAACAGTTAGTTTGAAAATCAATTAAATGTCCTGAATTTTATGCTGTCCACGAATTCCAGAGACGGTTAAAACACGTACTTCAACTGCTTTCTTGTGTGTGTAACTGAAGATAAGATTAGGTCTTAGGTAAAACACCTGGGGTTCTCTGAAAGTTTTCACCCAAAGAAAGCCATATAGAAACATGTATTAAAGGAAGAGCAGTGTAGGCATTATCCATTAGCATCTTTCGCCCCCCCATGACAGCAGATAAACTGACAGCTTTTGTCTTAGTCACTAAAAAAAAAAAAACAATGTAAATACTGTTCCAAAGTCGCAAAGGGAAGACTCCAAATAAGGACTGATGAAAATGCTCGTGTGATGGTGTCTCTAGGTTTTTCCAGTCGCAGACAAAATGCCAAAATCTGTGCTGGCATTACTCAGCACAGCTTCAAATAGGCCTCTTGAGTACCGAAAAATAAGATTAGCAATAGTTTCAGTCTCTAATAAATATTATTTCACACCTCTTTTAAACATTTTTTTTCAGGTAGATCAGCTAGATATCAGCTATTCAGCCATTTTCTCTTGGTTGATAAAAGGTCTCCGCTTTACAGGAATGTCCTGGTCAATAAAGAAAATGGAAAAATAAAATGCACAGAATTTTTCTCTGGTTGTTACCATGACAAATCAGTTTGTGAAACAGAAGCACAAACACACTAATCCCCTTACTTTCACTTCATAAATTCATTTAGACTCCTATTCCCTATCTCATTGTTTAAATGAAAAGGCTCAGACTTTTATTAATTACAACTGCATGCCCTGAATAATTATTGAGTTTCTTTTCTGTCTTTTCTCAAAGCTTATTCTGCTTGAACTGGAAAAATAAAATGACCCATCTGACAATGACATTCTGACAGGAAAAAGTATTTTTATAGCAGTTTTCCACTTCCTTTACCAATATGGACCCTGTCTAGTTCTAGCAGTCAAATGAAATTTTACAAGAACAGAAGGAGCTCTCTGATACAGTAAGGGAAGTCAGTTTAAGAATTTACCACAAACTCTTCTATATTCATTTTTTTCTACTTCAACTTCTCATATAGGTCACATCAGAGCAAAGGGAGTAAGCAAACACAGCTAACTGGTGGTAGCATCAATACAAAGGTAGAAAGGTAGAACTCAATGTCCTTTATAAAAGAAAGACTAAAACGAAAAATGAATCTCATTCACGGAAGCCATGTCAAACACAGATTCCCTGTGGTTTCCATACTACTATTAAGAAATATAAAATCAAAGGTTTGCAGTTAATTGCTAGGTAAAACTCCTGGTTAAATCAAATTTTATTTGCACAATAAACAATATTTGATGGTAGGCCATCACACACTTGAAGTACGTGCTTTAAAAAAGGAACCCGATTTGAAGAACAACCTATGTTGAAGTATTCAAACTTGACTATGCTTGATAAAAATAGAGTTGATACATGACAGCTTGAATATTTTAAAGATACCAAAGCATTTAACACTAATCATTTTCATTCCTCCTTTAAACCAGTCTCCTTTGTGTAGCAGAGAAAATGTGATGCCCTTTTGCAATGTGATTTGTTAAATGATGGATAGAAGCAGAAAGCTCACTATTTATTTAATTAATGTTAAATATCAGGCTTATCCATCTTACCACAGCCTTCATGTTCATTATGCACTTATTTTATGTCACTCATTTCAAATGACTACAGATGATTCAAGGCTGTAGAAAATCAGAGTTGAAGCAGTTGCCATGCCAAGCCCCATCAACATTAAAGGCTGGTCTGTGCTTAAAACAGTGTCAAAACTTTAATCCTTCTCCTAAAATGGCCTCAGAAATAGTCTGTCCAGCATCACACCTCAGAGATGGCTGCAATTCAGTAACAGCTAAAGGATCCCAGACATCTATTCTATCCTTTGCTAATACAGACATGGCCAACTATAAACTCATTTAGCAATAAATGAGATTTATATTAAATTACTGTGATTTATTGCAGCTATGTCTGAAAGTAAAAGACTAAAGATGTTTCCCCTTTATGTAGAATATGTGCACATCTCTTCTATTAACATGTCTCAAATCTCCAGAGACAAAACTACATTATCAATGGCATGATTTTGCTAGCAGTGGTCATCCATCACTTCATGTGCGTGTTTCCAAGTTGCATTGCTATTTTGCATCTGCTAAACTCTGGCATTGGATAGAAGAATAACAACTCCTGATGCAAGCATACAAGATGTCCAGCAAAACGCAGATGCCTGAAGATGAAGCAACCTGTGTTTTGCTGAGCGCAGCGGTCTGGAAGGTCACATGGTGAGCAGCGGTTCTCACCATCTCCTAACCGTGAAATGGATTTCAGAATGTGCCCGGTGGGAGCTACCGATAATGCCACCTTTCAGCAAAACGGTTGCCACGCATGCTAGACCTGAGCCGAGAATGCCTGCTTTATTCAAAAATACTTTTCCAAATCAATTTTGCTGTTTCTTTGTGCTCCTGACTGTTCCAAGCCACACTGGGTTTTGAAACTGCTGCACTCAACAAGCGGAGGACAAATCTTGTCTCTGTATCAATTTACAAAACCTTTCTGAAGAAACAGCCACAAGGTGGAAAAACTAAAAATAATAATAATAATTTTTTTAAAAGGCAATCTAATCCTCTAAGGCAGTCATGTGGAGAGTTCACAACGGTCATAATAACCCTTTCCTGCAAGGGTCAGTACAAGCCTTACAACAATCAAGCCTTATCAAAGTAAGGGAAAAAATATAGCCAGTCACTGAGAAAAGGAACTTCCCTCGGAAAATCTTAAAAACACATAGGATAAAATCTTTCTCTGAGAATTCTGCAGCTCTGACAGATTCAAACCTCTTTCATCTATGTAAAAACAAATTTTCAGTTGTGACCAAGATGTTCTTGGTGCCATAAGGCTGCCAGAGTTCCCAATCCCTGTTTTTGCACTCAGGTCTTGCAGCTTGGAAATGAAATAGCACCAGTGTAATCTGCACTAGCTCAAGCTGCTCTAAGCTTCCCAGCCATGGTGATTCCACCGTTTCACTTACCAAGGACAGTTGTATAATTCTTTCCACAACAAAACCTCTTCATAGAGTTACCTAAATGAAAAAGCTGGGACACTAGTCTGGCAGTGGATATGCTAGAATTTTTCAGAGACCTTTTTCTGTATGGAGGTGCTGGAAAGGATGTTATGTATAGAAACACAAGGACTGCATTTTGCCTAACACATAAGAGTATTTATAAAAGTCATTTTTGAGCCACATGATCCACTTGAAAATATAGTCACTGTAGGTAAAGCTAGGTCACAGATAAATTAACAGGATAAATAAGCAACTGGTTGCACAGATTAAAGATGCATCTTCTTTTGACTAATGAAAGAATGCTTTGACCCATGTAAAATTCATAAACTTCCTAAATTACAGTGTTGCCACATGGTTTAAATTTTTAATTCTGATTTGAAATCGGCTCTCTCCAAAAGTGGCATATACCTGAAGAAATATGTAGTCATCCTGCACAGTCAGGGAATCCCGATCAGTGCCACCAGCAAACTGGACTGCCATTGTCTTATCAGAACAATTTTGAATCTGGCAAGTGATGTAACGATAACCTGAGGGAAGAGAGACAGAAATGTATGACAGGGCTTTGAAGAGAAAAAGCAGCAAGCAGTATAAAATGTAATTCATTTAGGGAAACCACTGCCTTTAACAGTTGAGTTAGTCAGAAAATTGTTATATTAAATGTTCATACAAGAGTTTTTCAATCTGCTAAGTACTGAGCTTATATTAACTGCCTACAGTTCAGATAACTCCTGAGAGGCAGCCACTTTTCCAAATTTTGCTCATCCAGACAGACTGGGGATTATATGAATGAGACATTTATGGGACAACAGACGGAGCCTCTTCCCTTGCTTAATGTATGCACAGAGCCAAATTATTCATTTGAGGAAGTGGCATCTGACACAATATAGCAGAGACCAATAGTGCAGCCCCGGTATAAAACTGTGAGGGGTGAGAAAAGAACCAGACTCAATTTAATAGACAGTGCTTAGAATTTTAAAGCCTATTTTGAAAGATCTGTGGAGAAGTTACTGTGCATTACTGGAACATTTCTGTTGAGGGGGGGCTTCTAAATTAAGTGTTAATAGTTTGGTGAAAATACCTGGACTGACTTATATCAGAGAAGGCTACAGCCTCTCTCTCTTCCTCTCCAATTGCCTTCTCTGCATAGACTATTAGGGAAGGGTAACTGCATCTTTGGTGCAACTTGCCATTACTAAACAGATGAACAGAATCAATAATCAGACCTTACACCAGCTGTAACACATGGAAATGCATTCCATAATCTACAACTTTTAATTAGAAAAGGCCAACCCAACACACTGGATCCAAATACTCGGTTTAAAATCTGGACCCGTTTGAGGGGAAACAAGAGTCAATCCAAGTTCTCTCACTACCTTCGAAATCATCATCACAAGGATCTGTCAGCAAGCAGAGCAATGGGCCATCAAAACGTCTTGCAGCTATTCATAATTCACATTTAATCACTAGAGCGCTTTGTCAGACAGGTAGTACAAAGACACTATTTCCACTAAAATCGATGGCAACGCTTGTATTGACCTTAACTGCACAAGGTCTGTGTTTTGACGACCCAGCCAGGAAATAAATATTTCATGAAAGTTTTGTTGTTGTTTCTATTAAATAAAAATCTTTCCATCCAGCACTAAAGCAGCTTCTAAATTCTCACACTGTTTCCAAACTTGATGGGACTTTGGAGGCTCAATGAGCCCCAGAAATCTTAAGACTTAAGAACCTTGACATCTCAATTTTAACATGGTAACTTTTGTGGCTTTTTATTGGGCTGAAAGGAAGAAATGGAATGTGGAATACCAAATTATGCATCCTCTACAACTAATGTATAAGATTGTATAGGAACTAGGTTGATCAAGGAATTAAATCATCTCTCATGGGTGTAAGAGGTAACATGAAGCCACAAGAATACAGGAATCCAGGTGACTATTTACCATAGCACACCCTGACTGCTAATTTTTGTTCTTGTTGTTTTTGTCTGCTTTGCTTTAAAGTTACAAAGTATACAGAATGTTGTAACATCAGGCAATTCTGGGAGAAGTTAGTTTAATAGAACCGACCTATGCCACAATTCACTTTTCACAGACATAGCTCTAGTGCTATGTTGCCGATTTTATTTGCAAACCAGGAAAAAATGCTCAATGTTTAACTGCCAGAACAAATTGCACTATTAATGGACTTTTTCAATGGAGCATAGCATCTTGACGTCAATTTGTCTCAGAAAGGGAAACAAGTAAATTTTAAATTATACTCTATTTTTACATAGCAGGACAGCTTTGCTGACTACAGATAAACAGAACAAGACTCTGATTTGCACAGTTCTTCTCCTGGCTGTTTTTTAAAATAAATTCATAAGTACTGTCTAAAACAAAGCAAAATGGCTATACACTAGGGAATCAACTGATAACATTTTCATTTGCATACCTCCACCAGTGTCCTGGATTTCCATATGAACTAAATCAGGGTCTCCATCAACTCCAGCAACAGCCCTGAGAACATAACACAATCAAGTTAGGCAGAGCCAGCTACAGAATAGTAATTATGGGAATGGAAAGAAACAGAGGATTTCATACCAACCAGCTTTAACACGCTAGCTAGGAAATTAAAATAAACCCCATTTATAATGTCATATTACTATCATTCAGATGGAAAATATTATTTGTGTTCTTGGCATTATGTTTTTCTTTTAAAATATTTTTAGCATCTCTTTTATTGGGACATGCATACAAATGGAATTCTACTATCAATTGGAGAAAACAGAAATAGGTATGAAATTGAAAAAGTTTCATAAACAGATGTTGGTATAAATATATACACACATATGTACACCCTCACATTGACTGCTAAATGTTGGAACATCTTTTTACAATTAGCTTTGGCATTTGAGACTCTAGAGCAGATTTAGTCCTAAAAAAGACCTTAATTACACCCTCATTAGATATTTCTTTGACTTCATGTATGGCTTTTATAAGTAACTGATACATCTTTGGTAAGTATATTCAACAGCACTGCAGATTCTGCTTTGACTAAGCAAGAAAAAGCAGAAAAAATTTAACAAAAAAAATCAGAGATGGAAATTCAGTCAGGATTGATCAAGGTGCAGTTTAACTTTAAAAAGGTGTAGTGGGAGTACAGCCTGATTTTGTCTTAATATCTCCCATGTCAAAGATGCTCAGGCACGAGGTGAGATTTCTATCCTTCAGGGCCTCCATCCCAGCCTTCACTGGCAGGACAGCCACGTCTCATCCGGCTCGTACGGCACCATTAGCGGGGCAGGCTCTGCACAGAAGGCTTTGAGCTGATGGTTGTGCCATCACAACGTGAAGCAGAATCAGGCCACACTCCTGCAGTGACACTGCTCTTCACGTGGCTCCTCCCTGCCAAAGCTGGCAAGCACAGAAGAGCCCACAGAGGCAGCAGTTGTGGGCTGAAAACACATGAAGGAGATGTATTGAGCGATAAAGCGCAGCTGGATGCAGATACTAAGAAAACCCAATAAGTACTTAGAGAAAATGATGGTTTTGATGCAATTATTAATGATAAAATGCAATAAAGGCATGCGTTAAATTGAAATGACATCATTGCTTCATGATTTCAAAGAGACTGATTTATGAGGAATGGTTAAAACTCGGACTCAGTAATTGAGGCTCCTTGGGAATGCAGGCCAGTGGGAAGAGACTGGATCAGTTTCTGCCGCAGAACAACCAGAAATAATCACATATGCTGTTTTTCCCTAATAAGATAAATGATCAGTCGAGGAGAGGGAGAAGGCAGGGGAGAGCGGTAAGAGCAACTTGAAATCTAGTTTTATGAGGAGCTGAAATATTTGATACCACTCTACGGCTCAGTGAAGTCAGAGAGTAAATACAACTCCTGCAAAGGAAAAGGTAGAATCGGGAGCATATCACTGGCATGTAACTAACATTGGCATTTGCCAAAATAGGCAATAATAAACCGGGATAAGGTGGGAAGAAGAGGGAATTGAAACTATAAAAGCTATTTGGTACCTCAAGCCAGGGCTTGTGGCAAAATCAGTGTAGTTCTGAAGGAGTAAAGTGTACGAGGGGGAAGAATATGACATTTGCATTATTTTTAAAAATAAATAAAAAGAAGTAAGGCTGAGAGATGTGAAGGAGACTGCTGGTGGGCATTTCTTCTCCTTATAAATAGAATGAAAAATCCTGCATTTTACTACAAAATTAGTCTCTGAAACAGAAACTACTTTAGCATTTTGGGAGGCAATATATCATGTTAGACAAGATGTTCTACTTATTGAAGATCTGATAAGATTACATTTGAACAGATAGACGGATCTGTGAACTTTTTTCACATTGCAGACTGTGTCTATTTTCTAGATATTCATAACACGTCAAATCAAACCTGCTATCAATGCTGCTGTCAGCTTTCTGAAGGAAGAAAAATGATGTTGAGTATTTGGGGTTGTTTTTGTGCTGCCGAACAACAGTCTAACAGAAACATCAGGCCTGAAATTCTCTAAGGCTCAGCCTGATATACTGATCCACATCAATAACACAAAGATGATTTTGGATACTTTCAAAATAACCTCTTGTATTTATAATTTATCACACACCATCTCATAAGCACAGTTTGAGATGTTTGTCAATAATTTTACCTTTTCATACTTTTGTCAACAGGTTAGAAATGAGTACACACCTGCAGTGTTACTCTTAACAGTTGCATTTGGCACAGGTAGCACCATTTCCTTTAATGCAAGAGGTTGCAATGCAGACTACACGTACACTGAAAAGTTCCCATTTCAGATCTCTTTTCTCCTTTATATTTTTATTTAATTAGATGTGAATGAATCACAAGGAAGGTTTCCTCATGCTAGCAAGAAAAGAGTAATACTTATTTTTCCCTGAAGTTCAGACATTTTCCTTACATTTAAAACCATCCTTCACTGAACAGGGAACAGTAGCTTTGGGAGGACAGGCTTCTTCCATGAGTGGATCACCTCCTGAAGATTCCCACTGTTATACTGAGAGTTCAGGGTGACAAAATCAGTTTGACAAGCATTTCTCCTCACTGCCATTAAGTCTTCCCACTCTGTATCCCCACACTTGCCTCTCCTCCACCACTTCGGATGTCCCAGTGAACATGAGAGGTCCCAGTGCTGGGGATCAATCTAAAGTAACCCTACAAAGAAAGAAGTCACGAGGCTGCCAAAAGAAATGCTCATTAAGGTATGCCTGCAGAGACCTAATTTCAGGGATGTTTGGCAAGTGAGATGAACTCTGTAAGTGCATGGTTTATCTATTTTGAAATGCTCAAGTTAGCTAAGTAGAGTGAGGAAAAAATATTCCTATTTGAGAAACATGTTGTGTTTTATATTACTCTGATGTTATAGACAAGACACAGGGCTTTCTGTTCACTCCTTGAAGACATTAAACCCTCAAAGTCAACTTTTGAATGTGAACTATAGAGCAGTTTCTCAACTTTGAAGTGCTTTTTCTCAGCCTTACAAAGACTTTGGAATAGTCCCCTTTTTATTGAAAAAAGACCTCGTCTATTGCGGCTGCTAAGATAATCTTCAGAAGAGAGTATAACTAATATAGAGCTATTTGCCCGAGTGTGCAGAGAATTTGAAGCAATATCCCTGAAGAATAAACTAATCCATTCATTTCAGAGGACTCCTATGGCAACAGTACTTTAAATAGCCATACTTTATTTCATTTGCACGTAGAGCATGAATCAAAGGACAAGTAGTAGCACACTCTGAAGGATTAACACAATCTAGGTGCCTCCTCCCATGAGGCACAGCTTTCTTAAAATGATGGGAAGAAAATGCACGTACAAGAACACACATTGTGCAGGAAACACTTAAGCTGAAGGTTGAGCTATGTTTTTTTTTTTTTATACCGAGACACAAATCTAGGACTTTCTTTTTTTGCATTTGCATATACTACGTTATTACTAACATACAAGAAATATACTGCACCAGTGTTCACACATCCACTCACAAGTTCATTCATGATTTCAGGAGAAAAAAATAAACATTAAAATTACAGAGAGCAGTTTCAAAAGCTCGGCTTACTGCTCCTCAGCTGGCTTTGGAACAGGACCTCTTCCAGCTAGTAAATCACAAGCACAGTGGACTTTATACATTCTTTCTGCATATTTTTTTAGACTTTTAGAGAAATCTTCCTGGAAGATCATACATATGACCTATTTTTTCACTGACTTTAGCAGAGTTACATCAGCATAAAGAATGTGCAATGGAGTGAACTAACAAGCTCCCTGTGCATGCCTTGGTCTGCATATAAATACACAGTCCATGAAATGAACATTATGTTATTTATACTTTTAAATAAGAATGCTACAATTCTAAGCATTACTCTGTAAGAATCCCAATTACCAAATCTTTTGATTTTTTTAACAGTGATTTTGCTTATACTTACGACCTTTCTTCAGCACAAACTGCTCCACTATTTTCTTGTCACATGCCACATTAGAAATATGCCAATAAAATTTGATATGTAGTATACATGAACAAAATTTACCACTGATGTGTATCCCTACTATCTCCAAATGTGAATCACAAGCAACAATCTCTTGCATAATAATTATGATTTCATATTTTATTTCCATGCAGAAAAAACTTTAGTGTTTCCAGGATTCCAGGCTCATTTTCAGGGGATCAATTATCCCCAAACTCTAATAAGGAAGAGTCTGCTACAGATTAGCTATCTCTTTCTTTTAAATAGGTTCCTTCCTTGCTAAGTATTTGATCCAGTTCCCTGGAACACATCGTATGCTGATTAAAAGATACCTTCAAAAACGCTATCTGAAAGCACCAACAACCACCACCGACCCCACTCTCTGGTGTGGAGGGGTTTCCCATCAAAGGCCACCTAAAAACCAGCAGGTATCCTCTGTCTGCCTTTCCTATGGTCTCTTGATGTGAAGGTTATCCAAAAGGTAACAAGTGCCCTGTTTAGACTGACAATCGATTCCCAGTAATTCACATGATATCTTTAAGAACACTGTTCTGCCTAGAAAGCAAGTCAAAACCACGTTATTCTTGGCTTGCTATAGAAGAGCTTGACCAAAAGATATTGTGGCTGCATAAAAGAGCAAAGAGCATCAGGATTTTTTTAAAGCCCTACTGCAAATGTTTCCTCTCACTAAATTAAAATGATATTGACTGTTGGCAATCTGGTTACTCAGGGAGACAAAACTGGGCCTTTGACGATACAGTCCATGCTCTACACAGTCAATGCACGCTGTTCCTTATTTACCCCCCTGTGCCTTAAATGGCTTTTTTAATAATAGCATTCTTTTGGCAGCCTGTTCCAAATAGCAGAGATGGAGTGTTTTCTGGTATTGATCACTACACAGAAATAGAAACAAATATTATCCCAAGTGATTAAGTCAAACATAAGAATGACTGACCGCATGGATTCTTGCCTTCCCACACAAGAGCCTTTCATACAAAATTCGCTCTTAATGGCTCAATGAAATCCTCTTTCCATTTCTCCTCCCTTCAGGGCATAACATCTCTGAAACCGACTCTTTCACCTGACACTTGAATAGCCAGGAACTCACTGCACTTGACATTAATGGCTCCAGCTGTGATTGATTACTCGGGCGGGATTTCATGATGAGAACAGAACTACGGTCCCCTGAGTACAAATGTTCTTCCCAAATAAACTCATCATTTTTTAGTTTTATTTTTCATCTCTCGTGAAAATGGAGAGCCTGTATCTAAAAATAAGAGATATCTATAGCACAAGATCCACATATTCTAGTGCACTGAAGATAAGCTGTTTCTAAGGCTCTGGACAGAGTCATAAAGAAAATGTGCTGGGCCTAATTCCCTGGTAATTACTGATTCATGTCTTGCTGTCCTGGGGTATTTGTGCTGCTGTAGACAGCTGATTCACAATCTATTCTTCACTTATATATTACTAAGCTCTGTTTTGAGAAATCAAAAGGAATTTAACTGGTGCATAAGCCTTGGGGATTGAAAAGAATAGCAGCAGAGCCAGAAGAATCCTAAATTACAGATATATTTTTTCCCTCTGATATACTACTTTTTTTTTTAAATGGGCTTGATACATAAAAGCAATTACACACTATATGAAGTGTGGGTGCTTAATGTTTGGCAGAGACAGGTAATATAACTCTATTTCTAAAGCAATCTCTCTTCATTCCCTCCTACAAATATGCTAAGAATCAGAGAAAATAAATGCTTATAAAAGTTAGATTCTGTAGCACCACTTACATAGAAATCATCGCATTAGGGGCAATACTGTATGGTCGGTTGCAGTTTATGTGCAGTACTTAGGTTTGTCAAAGTATCCAAATTCTCTTTAAAGCATAGCAATTTGCCCAAAATTGAAATGTTTCACCAGAAAAAGAAAAAAAGGATTTGAAACTTTCCAAATAATGTTAATAAAGAAATAGAAGATTTAATAAATATTGATAAAAAAACAAAGTGACACATTTGGAATGATATTGTTACCCACCATTTGACCAAACATTCTCTGGAGAAGAGAAGGCTGAGAGGAGATTTGATTAACCTGTTCAAGTACCTGAGGGATGACTGTAGGGAGGATGGAGCCAGGCTCTTCCCTGTGGTGGCCGGTGACAGGACAAGGGGTAACGGGTGTAAGTTGAAACACAGGCAGTTCCACCTCCATATGAGGAAGAGCTTGTTTCCTGTGAGGGTGACAGAGCCCTGGAACAGGCTGCCCTGAGAGGTTGTGGAGTCTCCTTCTCTGGAGATCTTCAAAACCCGCCTGGATGCCACCCTGTGCCACGTGCTCTAGGTGTCCCTGCTGGAGCAGCGGGGTTGGACTAGGTGATCTCTGGAGATCCCTTCCAACCTCAACCATTTTGTGATTGTGTGATTTTATGCTTTGTTTTGAAAACCTAAAAAAATGCTTTTAAATGAAAAATGCCAGAGCTTTTATTTTCAGTACTTCCATTTGAAAGTTTTCTGAACAATTTTCTTTCTATATTTTGATTTTTCAGTTTGAGTTGAAAGGAATTTCTAAAAGAAATGAAAGTTTTCCAATCATCCTTATATCCATCTGGAGTTTTATATGCCTTTTGGTCCCACCTCCTAAGCCTCTAACAGAAGAAAAACTATCTGGAAGGATTAGTTGAGTTTTCTTTGCAAAAGAACATAGAATTTGGTAATAAGACTGAGAGAGGCCAAAGATGCCACTCTAAATAAGAAAAAGGAAGACAACATTCTATGCTCCTAAAACCAAGATGACAGTAGACAGTTTCCACTGATATCAATAACTATATCTCAGTTAGTTCCACTATCATGAAAGACTGAATTCCATATGTTGAATCTGCAAAGGTATGTAAGGAATGGTCCAGAACTCTTGAAAAGCAAATAAAATCTAGAAGAGTATTTGAATATATTGCTTATATACAAGCAGTATCTTACAGTATTTGATCTGAACATGAATACTTTAAGCTACTAAAGTCCTACTGACCTTCCCATCTTATAAATCGACATTCAATTAAATTCATTCATATTTTCAGTAAGGAACAGAAAAGGCTTTTTCAGGATATGCATGAAGATCTGGCTGCTGCTGCAGCCCTAGAAGGAAATTGTTTTAAAAAGAGCCTTGGAAAATATTACGATGGATTACATTTGCACTTACCAGGCTAAAATAAAAATCTGAGGCTAGATCATCAACTAGTATATAAAGGCAAAGCTCCACTGGCATCAAAGAAGAAACAGCTGCCCAGTAAAATGTAATACTTCTTGATAAAACCAGCCAATATCAGCAAGTCATGCTCCTCCATTTATAGAAAAATGGGCAATTATTTTGGATTCATTTCACCTCCATCTAAAGCATCAGATATTGCATACTATCAAGAAAAGAGCACTGAACTGAGCAGAAATAGCCAAGGCATGAGAAAGCCCATAGATTTACGCTCACTGAAAACCGCACAAATATTTGTTTCTATCTAGCAGGTAGAAGATGAAGGCCACGGAAAAGTAGAAAATTCACATAGTCACAGCATCTTTCACCAGAGCATAGTTGAACCCTCCACTCAAAGCAGATTCTGCAAAAGGTATATTGTGATGTGGAACACCACATGGTAATAGACTAAAAAGATCTTATAATTGTTATTTTTCTGGCTTTTACAAAGCTTAGAAGAATAATCATTCAGCACCAATAAAGTACTAAGTTCCTGACCCCAAATCCTTGGTGTGGCAAGCTGTTACTGTTCTTGCTAGAAATCAAAGGAAATTAGGAAAAAAGAAACCAAGATTCCTAACTGACAAAAATGCACGAACTACTACAGCTTGTTACTCTTACTTGAATGTGAAGTTTACGGACAAACATGATTTTGAAGTAATAACATTGAAAAAGAGACATGGGGAAGTACAAAAAGAGTTGCCTTGGTATTTCCAGGGGGCAATTTTGACAACAGTGCAACCAGGGGAGGTCTGGTCTTGTGCTCACAGCTCTGTGCAATGGGGAGAACCTGGCATAGCTCAACCTGTTCATGTGCCACTGCCACCATCCTGCCCTGCTTCCCCAGGGGCACCACATGGACTGCTGCATATTGGGACTCATTGCCACAGTCTATGTGGGCCACGTATTGTAACAGCTCTGTGTATTTTATTAAATGCAACTTCTACATCAGAAGCTTAAGTTTGTCTGCTTTGGGGTGTTTCATTTTTGCCTTTTGCCAGGATCATTATTCAGTTCAACTCAAGTGGACAGCAGCTGCCTTAGGAACATGAACAGCATGAATGCCAAACACGTAGCAAATTGGGCAGCTGAAATCAGGTAAATCCATTTGAGAACTGGCCACACCACTTGGCAAACTACACAGTAATGCCAAAAGCCAGATGTCACTCCACAAACACACAGATAATTATACTTTATGCAATCAACACATATCAGAGTGCCTCTAGAATTAAAATTCACATCAAATAAGTGTTGTGAGTGTAAATTGACCACTTTTAAAAATGAAATCAGTTAAAATTGCTGGCATAATAAAAACTCTTAATTTGAATTTAAAAATTTACACAATAATTTCACAGTGCAAAAATTTGCAAAGTGATTTCATTAGTATATAAAAAGGCATTTTTATTCTTCAACCTTTTAAACCTTCAACTTTCTAAATCTTCAAAGATCACTTTATAAATATTTTGAGAGATGGAAAATATTCAAAATAAAAATAAGATCATACGGTGTATGGGTGTGTATACTCCATAAAGCTATATGTGTAAATTAATATATGGCTGTAGTCAATGTGTCTGATTCAAATTTTCTTCAATATTTCACAGATTTTCCTCTGCAGAAAGACTGCTCTCTTTTCTAACGATCAATTTTACAAGCAAAAGGAAGAGCAACTTCACTGAGCATTCGAAGTTCTTTGAATTTTGGGGGCCACAGACCGCAGATAAGAATAAATCTGCAGTAGTGGATGAAGGAATGCTGACATGCTAGCACTGCACAAGTTGCCAAGGCTCCTACAGTCCTTATCAGTAATTGCAAAAACACTGCAATTGATTAGAATCAAATACTTCTACTCATCATTTTATTTGGAGAATAAAATGGTTCTTACCAAAAAATATGATCTTTTGAAACTCTCTCCTGCAGCAGGATCCACTTTTTCCCCAAATCAACTGACACATAAACCTTCAAAAGAAAAGTAGAAAAAAAAATAAAAAAAAAAAAGAGGGAGAGAGTGGAGAAAAACAATCAGATGATGGCAAATTGCTTGTTATGTACTTATGTTATGTACAGGGCCATTATTAAAGTTATGGACTCCACACTGATAAAAAATAAAATCATTTCTACGAGTTCTTCCAAAGATTTTCAGAGTGATAGCATTTCTTTTTTTAATGAATGAAACACAAAGTTTTTTTTTAATAATCTACAAAACACAAAATTCAGTGACAATGTCTTCTTGACTGTGAAAACAACGCACAGTTCATTTTGGGTCAGATTCAGTTTGACCCTGGCATGGTTAGAGGGAGGGCACAAGGACACTTTTCTCTGCCTTCTTTCCATTCAGTGATCAGACAACCACAAATGCTTTCCTTATGCTTTAATTCAGTCAAATATACTTAAGCCAAGTCATCAATTGAATGTTCAGATACAACCAAAATATTACAGAAATGCTTAAGAGATTTGATGGGGACAGACATTTGTAGGACCATGAGGAGAGACTTGCTTGACAGACACTAGTTTGTGTCCCCTGAGAAAGGGTCACCCTGCGGAGAGGCAGGAGCTGGCCAGGAGGACGGGGAAGGCTGTGGTTCCACCTCGTCTCCAAGTGCTTCACGCACATTAAAAGCAGAATGCGGATGACAAGGTTGGATCTAAACACCGCGGGCAAAATATTTCCCCATAATAAAGCAAGATGTGAACTGCTGCTAAGAAACCTCCCTCCTCCAGTGTCTGTCTTCATAAAACGTTTCTGCCATTACAAACAGCAAATATCTACCAGAACTATTAAAAGGCAGATTTAAAACAGACTGCTTTCTATATGCATTGCTTATTTGGTAAAATTTACACATAATGGGGTTTTCCCTTAACATCTCCACTAGAAAAAAAGAAAAAAAATAAAACTATCTCACTGCGGTGTGATAGTAGTTCACCTATTCAGTAACTGATTGAGTGAGAGGACAGATCTTTTAAGAATTGGTAAGAAATTACTATTATTAATTTTTGTTGTTAACAGACAGGTTTAATGACAAATGAAAAAAAAAAAAAAAAACTATTGCACATTTCGTTTTGCTACAGACAAGCAGCCATACTTAATACACAGAGATAAAGAATGAGGTAACTTTCTCATCATCAGCTCTTCAGCAAATAGTTCTCTATAATTTTAATAGTTGTTTTAATTCTGTTAAGTATCACTCATCCAATAAATGTATCTAGTCACTCCTGAAAAAAAAACAAGCAAACAAACAGAAAATGCATTACTTAAGTCTTTCTTTCATCCTTTGAACTTTATATAGACCTAGTAAACAAGAGATTGCTATTCTTTATTATTGGGGTAGCTAAAAAAGAAAGCATAGATTTGAGATAGTAGATAGATTAATCTAACTACAATGACTGAATTTGCATTCATTTACAGTGTCAGCTACAGGCTAGAGCTTTTTTTAAATAATATCTATGTTTCTGAATGAAAGAACATTGCAGATTTTGCAAGATAAAGCAAGCACTAAATCAAATCAGAAGTTGTGAGAAAGGCCGTGATGTTCCAGCAGATGACAGAGAAGCCTTCAGTCACTATTCATTTAGCCTTCCTTGCATTCCTTGTGCTCTCAAGAGTGCCTTTGTAAGAAATTATTTAAGTGATAGGAGGTAATAGCTTCTGCTAAGGCTTATATCATGTTACTTTTAGATACTACTAGCATCATGTAAAGTTAGTTAACTTGAAAATCTAGAGTAGACGACCCCTTGGTCAAATTCAGATCAGCATTATCTCTCAAGACCATTGATTTAGCAGAGTGACCTCTTTCTTCCTCTCTTTCCAAGGCAGAATATTTCATCTCTTACACAAAACTTAAGCAAATTATTCATCCAGTTATGAACAAGAGTATCTTATTTTCCTATACACTTTAAGCAAAGATTGTAGGACTTGCCCAGTAAGTCTTTAAGGTTGTCTCCTTCTATTGTTATACTAAAAGACTGAGAAAAGTAATACATTCCATGTATTTTGTCAGCAAATTTGACTTTTTATGATTTTCATTCTATTTCTATCCTACAGCCTACCTAATTGCAGCTTAAAATAGGAAAGCAGACAAAAGTAAGTCAGAATCCCTATCACGACGACAATCACAGTGATTTTACAGGTTCAGTTTTGGCAAGGAGTTACACTAGGCAAGGAGTATGTGCTCAGTCTTTCCATGACTAACACATCCAGAAAATTGACATTGGTCTTTATAATTTAATTTAATTGGAAGCAAGCTGAAAGATACTCAAAATCTACAAACAACATGACACAGTTTCTGAATCTGAATTTAGTGTGAATACTCAGTGTGTGAGACAATTACTTTTTTTTTTTTTT
>NW_010586500.1:0-10030 GCF_000705375.1 Tinamus guttatus
AAAGGTATTAACTGGTTATCCCCTACAGGTCAAAAAAAGAGTGACTTGTAAATTACTGTCTATCAGACAGGCAATGGGGGCAAGAAAAGATTAAAAATTGCTACTGGGCCTATGATTTTAAGTATCAAGACTACATTCAGAAATGGTTTGAAGCTCTTCTCTATATACGATGGCTGTCATGAGAGGCCCTGTACCAACCTGCTCAGGCTTTGCAAGCTGAGGGGAGATTATGCTGCAAGTTCTGCATGAAGCTTTCCCTTCTCTGCAGGACTCCGCCTCAGAGCAAGCACAGGGAGCAGCACAGAATATTAATCTGGACCAAATTTTAGTTTCGAGTTCAAAAAAAGGGCACAAAATTCCCTATATGTTCTAATCTAACCAAAAAGTCACTTCAGAAGTAAAGCCTTGAAGCATTTTATCCCAATCATGGGACTGTTTCCCACATGAAACAGTCTCATGTTGGAAAACTCCCTCCTGCAAACGTTAATTTCTTTCCGAGGTTATTTCAGTGAAGCCAACACAGGCTGCAAGCAAGCTCAAGCCTGCTCTTCAGCCAGGGACCTGCCATTTATATTCCCATATATACACACCTTCCCTTTCATATTAGGATCTAAATTCCCCTCTGTGCATTCACCTCAGCAAGAGCAGCTTCAAGCCTGCGAGGCCTCCCCAGAACAGGCCGCACACTAGTGGGGTCAAACTGCAGCCTCCAGAGGTTATTTGGGAACATCTTTAGCCTTGTGCACCTACAGCTCCCGGGGCTGGACAACCTCACCCGTTTAGCACCGCTGCCTTTGGGCCAGCAAAAGAAATGCAGGTGCCAAGTCATGCCAGACGCTTCTTCCTTCACTCACCCCGCAGTTTTTGCATCCAGGTGTGCTGCTCTTGCAACTACAGCCAAAACAGACCTCGACACAACTAGAAAGGAGTGAATCTTGCCCCCTACAAGTGAAGATTACGCTCTGAGATATTGTTAAGAGAGATGCGGATAGAAAATGAGTCTAACTGTACTGCACCATCCAGAGCATTTTGAATTTTGGCTAAAGTTTGGCTTGTTCCAAAATTCTTGCTCTGCTGCTCATGGCTATGTCCAGGATCTCTTCCAAATCCTGCAAGGTTCAACCACCACGTTCTGAATTTACACAACACTAGGGCAGAAAGAACCAAAAGGTCTTTCTGCCACCAGCTGCATGCAGCTTTGGGATGTTCAGCCTTCTTATTGCTCTCCCAGAATCCTTGCTGTACTTTTTTTAAAGCATTGATTGGATTTTTATCTCAAGCTCCATACCCTGGGGAAGAACAAGAGGAGAACAGAACTGCAGTTTTCCTCTCATTTACACACATTAAATCTAAACCTTCTAATGTCTAAGCTGCTAATCGACTTTCTAGGAAACTTTCTAGGATTTTTTTTTTTAAACACAAAATTAATGTTATGTTTCAATAAAATCCTTCAGATATGAATGAGCCTTCCCAAAATATGAGGCCAACACCCAAGGCACACACATTTCCATTTCCTTTTCACAACTGCTGAAATTAGCAGTAACAAATACAGACAATTCAGACTGAATGAGCATCTGTTTAAAAAGATTGGGGGGGGACATTACAGGAAAAATTCAAGACTTTCTCTTAGTGAAAGACTTGTCTATCTTTTCCAGTGAAAGACTTACCTGCTTAGTCCTGATACAGCACAAATAAGGGTTTCGCCTCTCCCCCTTCACAGAGTTAAGGTTTCAGCAGACAGAGATAAGGACAGGTGTTTTTTAACTTGCAATCTGAAAGCAGATCCTCCTTTCTGAGGCCATATTGTGAAAACAAAAAAGCACATTGAAAAAAAAAATTCTTTCATCAGCCTATGAATACAGCCCCACCCCACCCCCCTTTTTTCATTCTAAAGTCCAGTTCAAATCCATTTGCCACCTCCTAGGTACTTTAAAATTCTTTCTTTTTTTTTCCTCCCCCATATTAGTGCTTTATTAGACTTCACTACTATATCCACCAATAACCCTAACTCTCAAACAACCCTAAACTGAGAAAATGAGTCTTTTCCTCTTTTCATTCCTAAAAAAAAAAACCACATTTGCACCTTTTAGATAGAAGAATAGACATTTGTGCTTAAAATGCACAGATTTAAAATGGAGGTTCAATCTTGAACTTCGAATTATACTGTTACTAAAATCCATGGCAAAATAAAAGTTTAAGGAGAAAAAAAGCTATTTACTTAGCATTGTCATTTCAAGCACTAGAGTATCTTCACTGACATTAGTGTCCCACTATATGACATAAAGTACAAGCTGGTTCATTGAGGGTGAGCAGTCTTTCCTCCTAGATGTCAATAAAAAGGATGAAAAAAATCAGGAATAAAAAGAAAACAGAAAGCTCTAAGAAAATAACAGCTCAGGAAGGACACAGAATAAAAATTCATGCTGATAAACAGAGGCAAATAACTTTAAATATTGCAACTGAACAGAGATTTCAGAGAGGACAAGACTCTCCCTCCATCCCCTCTCAAAAAACACATCGTTTTCTTCAGTATTTTTGATCAACGGCAGGAGGTGGTGCAACAACATAGGACTCACACAATCCCTGGAGACACGAACATCAGAATGTGGGTCTTAAGCTGAAATATGACTTAGGGAAACAGAGACAAAAACAGTGATTAAAACTTTAATTTAAAACTTTGCCAACAAAAAAAAAATTGATTACAAAAAAGGGAAGTTATCTGTACAAAGTAAGGAAGGAGGTACTCATTTAACAAGAGACTGCCCTTGCCAGCATTGGTGAAGGACACACAAGTGGCGCTTCAGGCCAAACGGCAAGACAGAAACACACAAACTAAACTGTAATATGAATATTCTGTAATAGGAAATTCTAAAGTGAATCTTTCATAAAAGAAAATAAATTGAATTTTCCCAAAAGCAAATCAAGACTTAGCAGAAGCCTATTTTTCTTGCAAACCCTTTCCTCTTGGTTTATAGAAGGAGGATACCCAGCAAAGGGAGATCCCGCTTGGTGCCCAGGGCCAAGGCAATGACTCCTGCCACCCTTTGTCCCCCTCGCGCCCCCACGTTGGCCTTTTCTGGGCAAAGAGGTTCTGCTGTTTGAGGGTGCCAGAGTTTAGACTGAGTCACAAGCTACTGCATCTTCACTTAACAGTTAGGTCCTCACCCAATATAAAGACAAATGCTTTGGTGCCAGTGATATTGCCATGACTAAAAGAGCAGCTGCATGATGGTGCCCACCAAAAACAACTATTCTCAAACTTTCCAAGCTGCATCAATAGCAGCTGTCAGGCAACAGTGCAGTCCTATTTCCCTCCTACCACTTTACATCGGCACAAGATCGTCTATAAAACTTACCACTGCATGGACAAGAATTGCAGGCGACTTCTGACCTCCACATTCTGGTAAAGTCTAAACACACAATATGATCATGACTGGTTTGCTACACCTGTCTGTAAGCCAGATCAACAAAATCCTGTGGCAATAAGGAAATGGAGCATGCATCTTTTCTCAGATGAGACGGTGAAAACCCAGGCTGACTGCTTAATTTTAATATTTCACATTAACTGGCAAATAGTATTACACTTTTTATGTCTTTGTAACTAGGGTTTAGTGAAGGAGAAACAGTAGTAAAGAGATGTTTTGGCGCAGATTCACTTCACTTAGTTATCAGCGCCCAATACATGTATGCTGGGGCAAAACTGCCCTGGGTGGTGTAACCACACAGTAAAAAGCCAGACAAATGCTAGAGGAAAACTCAGTCCAAGATCTGAACCTCACGCAAGCGGTGCTCTTTTTCCTCCAACTATATAAGTAGAAAAGGGCAACTAAACTCCAGCTCGAAATCTCAGTTAAACCTAGGGCAGCAGCACTGCCAGCTCCAGGGCTGTCATTTCCCTCAGCCCAGGACTTGGCTCTCTCACTAGCAGGGACAACTACGTTTTCAGATGATGAGACACATGAGCCCTCCTCACACATGGAGATAAGCAAGAAGTTTGCCCAAGTCCACACAGTGAGCCAAGTACTAGCTGGCATCACAGCTTCCTGGCTCCTAGCCCCATGCCCTGCCCGCAAGAACCCTCTGTGCAGAATCATTCCCCATCAAAAAAAGTTCGAGCAAGGAAAAAAAAAAAAAAAGATAGTAGTAGATACTTCATGTAGTTCTTTACTCAAAAGTGGAAGAGTCCTTTAGTGAAGCAATCTATCCTATGGTACTTTGAATTTGGAAGGGTTTTTTTTCCCCCCTAGCTTTGATTCTTTGACACATTAAAGCTTTTAAGAGAAAGATGTAAATTCAGTTAAACAATACTGCGGTCAATACCCTTCGCATCAGATACAACAATATGTTATGAAGTTGTAGATTAGTATTTGTGCTGCCCAATTTTGCAATCAAAAGAGAAACCCTGACACCAAGAACTCACAGATCTCAAAAAAAAGCAAAACAAAACAAAACCCACACAAGCCAGGCAACCTCAGTTTAAACAGAGCAAGCCTTGTACATGCCATGAAGAATTCAGAAATTTCAATTCTGGAAATATTTGTTATTGCAATTTCAAACGAAAACCCTCTTAGTCTTAGCCTTACCCATGCCACACTGCAGCAGATAGCACAAATCCTGTGTGGCAGGAAAAACCTGCTCTCAAAATACAGCTTAATAATGGAAATGACACACTTGCACTTTGGTTTACAAAGGCAGCCGAGATCTATCACTTCAACAGTGTTTCCAAAGACCTCAGACATTAAGCACAGCTACAGGAAAAATCAGCTTCCTAATCACAGGGGTTAGGTTGATCCCTCTGCCACACGCTGGGTTCTTACCTTACCACAGCCAACAAAACTGTGAGCACACGGGCTGAGACAGACACCACGAGCTGGTTCCATCACATCACAGACGCAGATGCCCCAATGGACACCCCTTGTTACAGAAAGACAATACTGTACAAAGAAGGCTTTTTTAATGGCAGAATCAAATTGAATACTACCTGCTAACCTGGAGCAAGATCTACATTTTTCCCTTCTGGAATTTTTAATTTTGTCTTGCACCAGAAAAAAATAATCGTGCTAAATCCAACAATACTACAAAGAGCTCATTCTTAAGCACGCTCTGTACCAGGGAGGATCGGTCCTACGTGCTATTGAAACCAAAGAATTGCTGTCTGTCGGTGGCAGGAGGTCTTCACTGGTCACCTAGCCGGAAGCCTTGGCCCCAGTTGTGTCTTCCACCACCTTGCTGATCCTCAGCAGCTCTTCTCATGCTTGCAGGGGGAACACCAAACCCTGACACTCCTCCTCTTCTATTGGGCAGCCAGCGGTACCTAGGACAGGCCATGGGGAAGAGAGAAAGAGAGTTTGAGGAAGGAACTTGCACACTGCAAGCTACCAAGCTGCCTCTCCACACACTTCCTTTTAACTGCTAGACTTGGCAATAAAATTGGCTTCTGATAGCGACACCTCACAGAATTATTTCCAAATATTAAGTCCTCAGCATGTTGAGAATCAACAAATAAACACAGGAATTCTGGTCAACTTCAGACTCTGTGATAAGACTATACACAATAACTCAAACAGAGGGGGGAAAAAAAAAAAGTATCAGGTAAAGAAGTCTCATTGATAACAAACACTATTCTCTCCCTGTTTTCACAGGGAATTAAAAAAAAAAACATAAAGGAAAATCCAAGTCACTGCTGAGCATCTTTCTCTTTAATACTTACAAAGCTCTAGCATCCATGAAGTGAGGATTCCTGAGGAACTAAGGACCAAAGAGGCTAAAGGAAACACAGGTTCAGGTACCTAACCTGCCTGAAAGCAGAGTTTAACCAGGCCAGTGAAACCTCTCCATCCAGGGTAGGCTACCATTTGAACAGGCAGTGATGTAAAAACACAGCTTGTGTATTGTGTTAGTGATGCTATCAATTCGGAGTCACCTGAGCTTTATAGTACACAGATATCATGCTCCTGTGAATCCCTTGCTGAATTTTGCTAAGATCCAAGGAAGGAAGAGGGGACAACAAAAAGCAACAATAAGAATTCCTTTATACAAGGAAAGTAATCTTGTATAGAAAAGCTCATTACTATATTAAAGGTTATCAGTAATTCATCACAGAATCTATTAAATAAAATGTTACAGCAACACAGACACAGAATTTATCCCTCTGTAGAGATGACTGTAGTACTTCATTCTTGATTCTCAAATACAAAAAAAATAATTAAATATCTGTAACAGGAATCAAGAGAATTGCACATAAGATTGGTGGTTGTTATTACTTTGAAAGACATTTTAAAGATAACATTTTCTCTTCTAAACTTTATAGAGAATGCAGGTGGATTTGCAAAGACAAAGCTAGAGTGCACAGCCTCCTCTATTCAGATTAAAAGTTGTACAGAAAATATAACTGTAATTCAACTTTGCATGTTTTAGTTAACGCTTTAGGCTATTAAAAAGGGTTAATTCAGTTGCTAAATCTTAGCAGAGAAAGATTTACAACCCGAAAGGATAATGACAACAGGAGACATAAGAGATAAAAGAGATTATTTTTGGTTTCTGATCTCAGTGTTTCAATGCCAAAACAATGAACAGATTGTAAGAAAAAGCACCTCAGAAATTAGCAGTTTTAGTCAAGGTCCCTCATATCAAATATAGAGCAAAATATGTCTTATAGTACTGCACAGATCTGCAACAGACTTCTGTTCTGTTGTTGCTGCAGGTTGCTAGCCTGTATCAGTATTTTCATGCACCATTCTAGCAGCTAATACAGGGAAAATGTGATTAAAAAACACCACACAAAAACAGATATTGCCTGCTAATTGCCAGGGAGGCTCCATTATAGTTGGATACGCTTGCAGAAACATGACTCTTATCTCCCTCTTAGGAACAGGCAAAAAGCCATTCACAAGGGTAGCATTTCTACCTTAGCAGTTAACAAGAAACTCTGGTAACAGAAAACTGTTTTCTTTGATGAGTCAGTAAAATCCAGTATGACTTTCTATGCATGCAACAGCTGAGAAACTGCACCAGCCTGATTTAGGAAAAAAATTTTCACTCTGCTGTCCCAACAAGTAAGCGTTACATAGAAGATTGCCCCACATAAACAATAAAGTCAGCTTACAAGAACTGAGGTGTGGACAGAAAAGTCCTTCCTCCTAAATCCATTGGATATTTAAACATTAAGAAGAAATACAGGTGTCCGACCAGATTTCCTATCAGCTCATTGATGACCCTGCAAGGCAAAAGAAAAACAAAATTGGTTCACACGCTCTTTTGGGGAAAAGAGTGACCATCTTCTGACAGTTTAACGCCATTTACCTGCCACAGGCTGCATCCCTATGGCCACGAGTCACAAAAATCTCCCCTTCCTTCAGCATTTTGCATTTGCATCTTTTGGAGAGCCAAGCTTCAGTGCTAGCACATCAGCAGGCTCCTTCACCCTCCCTTCCAAGCCTGCAACTGCACTGAAAATGCAATTAAATGTTTGTTTACATTAATGAATTAGACCATACAGCTATTAGTGTCTAAAATAACAGCCTACCTAATTTGAGAAGTTAATGCTGTTTCCACAGGACAGCTTGTACTCAACAGTTTTGTTCCCAACTTTGTAAAAACACTGCTGAAGGGAGGCCCTTGAGCGTTTTCTGTCATGCACTGAAGCAGCAGGCATCTAACAGCAAGCAGTTTCCTTAAGTGACACACGAGTCAGTAGGAGGCACAGGCAGGGAAGGGACGTGGAACTGCTGCACTCCCATTTCTTCTTATAAATCACCCACATAACTTGTTATCGTCACTAATTGTGTTACAGCGGCACCAAGAGGCTCCCACCGACACAGGGCACCGGTGTGAAAGATGAGGCACAATGAGGGGATTTCTGCATCACACAGTTTGGTCAGAGAGAGGCAAGACAGACCAAAGGATGCTGAAAGCGCTGGCAGGTACTCTGCAAGCTGTTGACTGCTGTATTTCCGTTCACAAGCAGAGGAAAAACAGCCTGCCAGTTAAGATTTTGAGGGGAAGAAGTAACAATACTACCAACATCAAGCTGAGTTTGTTCCTAAAACTAGTAATAATGATTGATCATACAGGACGAAATCTTTTTTCACTAGAAGTCTAATGTATAAACCTATTAGAAAATAATTTTTATTCCCCTTCCCTACATTATCTAGTTCTCTCATCCACAATTCTTCTCTATAGCTTTTATATGAAATGGTCAGTGTATGACACCATGAGCATTACCACTTGCATTACTACTGCTTTAAGCCTCTCCTCTTAATATGGTTGTTAAATTTAGTGATAAGATACACAGTTATGAAAGCCATATTAGTAAAGCCATATTAGTAAATACATACGATCCACCAATGATGTAGTTGAATCCCAGAATAACCCATGGCAGGTAACAGGCCTAAAAAAGAATTAAATGGAGATAAAGAAGTTGCAAGTAGAGCAGAGGACATAAACCTGCATATGATCCAATGTGCTTTTTGGAAGTATGATTATACCAGTATTTTCAACACGATACAAATCTAATTAAGTTAAATAGATTCTAACAGGCAGGATACTCTAAACTGAACAATAACTATAATTTTCAGACCAATCATTCTCATTCAAACATTACAATCAGACGTCTGCTGCACTATCTTCCATGATAAGCTTAAGCCTGAAAAGTCTAATATTTCAAAACTTGAAGACAACTGGAAAGAAGTACTAAATGAGTTTTCTCTACAAGATCTGTCAGAAACAAGCTGAGTTGCAAACTAAAGAGAAATTTAATATACCAACGTTTTCTGCCACTGTTGTTAAGTTTTTATTGATGTTAGTGATGATCAGGAAAAGTTTTCCTCTTTTTTCAGGCCAACAAATTTCAGATGTCAGGATGGCTTTTCAGTAAAGCCATGATGGATAACAGCATATGGAAGACAGTGGAGAAATTTGTCCTCACTGCCTCTCAGCGAGTCTGTAGCTTTGTGTAAGCATAGGATATGTTTAATACGAGAAAATGTTTGTATTTTGCCTTCTAGTTTATACAGAAACGATCAAGTCCAGCAGCACCAAGCACCCCCTTCACGTGAACCTTAAGCACAGTATCTTTTCCAATATCCTGTTTGGCATTACCTTAAATCTTGTCCCAAACCAAAATGATACAATCATGTCCCTGTTCAGCTGGGCCCAAACATAAAGTACAGACATGATGAGAGGAATCATCAGCAACTGCAATGTTAAAAAGAGAAAAAGAAGTTACCATCACTTTCATAGACACCTGAGAAACTTAAATAGGCAGTAGGAACTACAAGTCTCAGAAATTATCTGCAGGCATGATACATCACCAAAATCCTTAAAGTTTACCCCAGAGACTTTGCCAAAAGTCATGGATCTGTCCACAATCTAATGAGAAAGTTAACAAAGAGAACCAACCTGGTCATTCTATATTGCTGGGCTGGAAAATGCCTTCTCAGTTAATGAAAACAGTCTCAGCCTAAAGTATTTGGGCTTCTGTGCTTACCTAAGCTATCATTAGCTGTTTACTTCCTAGTAGAGATATCAAATGATATCTCGACTTCACCAAGGCTTTTGACACCGTCCCTCACAACATCCTCCTGGGCAAGCTGCGGAAGTGTGGGATAGATGAGTGCACAGTGAGGTGGATTAGGAACTGGCTGGATGGCAGGGCCCAGAGAGTGGTGATCAGCGGTGCAGAGTCTAGTTGGAGGCCTGTAGCTAGCAGTGTCCCCCAGGGGTCAGGCCTTGGTCCGGTCCTGTTCAATTTATTCATCAATGACCTGGATGAAGGCACAGAGTGCACCCTCAGCAAGTTTGCTGATGATACCAAACTGGGAGGAGTAGCTGATACCCCAGAGGGCTGCGCTGCCATCCAGAGGGACCTGGACAGACTGGACAACTGGGCGGTGAAAAACCTCATGCAATTCAACAAGGCCAAGTGCAAGGTCCTGCACCTGGGGAGGAATAACCCCAGACACCAGTACAGGCTGGGGACCGACCTTCTGGAGAGCAGCTCTGCAGAGAAAGACCTGGGTGTCATGGTGGA
>NW_010586500.1:22545-39453 GCF_000705375.1 Tinamus guttatus
TCTTTCCCAAAATAGCGGAAGAGTAGGATATATGGTCTGAAATCCTCTGCACTTTTTTTCACCCTTACTTCCTCGCAGGAAGACCAAATTTAGTTTTTGTATCCATTTAGAGAAATCTTATTGATCACTCCACAGAGATCTGCATGTTTATATGGTATTTTTTTCCCAGATCATACTGAGGAATGTTTTAAAATACTATAAATACTTCCCACCCACGTCAGAATTGGGCAAACTATCCTCAGAGGGTGTTAGGAAATGCTCAGTTGGAGGGCTCCATCAACTGTCCTGGAAGCTATACCCTGTAATCCCATGTCCTCCTCCCATGTGATAACAGCCCTAATGAGCTGCTCAAAAGCCATTTCCCATCTTTGATGCCGCAGCAGTAGGTCAGATGGAACCACCCTGTGGGCTGCCAGGCAAACTACCCAATGTAAATAGTATAATTGCCACAAATATTGTTGAGTTGCTGAGGAAAGATTAGTGGTCATGCAGTCACAAGTGCGAGAGAATGCAGTCAGAGAAACCATTTCCTTAATATGCAATACGCTGCATAAAAATGTTTTGCACTCTAAAAGAATTAATGAGCTGTTGCTTTCTGACTCTGCTTTTCTGTAGTCATAACCTGTTGTCATTCAGCCTTCCTCCTTTGCATCCGTGAATAGCTGTGTAATCATTCATGCTTATTGCAAGTAAAAACAAGTGGAGAACTCTAACTAGAACATTCAGTCTCAACATTTAGAGATTACTGCTGGTGTTCACATTGGATAATCTGCCTACAAAACATACTGAATTTATCTAATCTCAATGTTCATGGCTTCTTAAGATTGATTCGTAGGCTAAATTAAACAAGTCCGTGCAAGTTGTATAAGGAAAAACTTACAAAATCTGTTATTTAGAGATAAAGGTTCTGTTTCTGTAAGGTGTAATAACTATATGAAGATTGCTATCTTTGTTTCTTGTTTCATGAATTGTGGTGGTGAACAAAGGTGTACTAGGTATGCTTAAGTCTCTTTCATTGCATAATGTTGGCAATAAGGAGTAAAGCACTAGCTGATTTGCTTTGCATGACTTTCAGATTCTTTCATTTTTTTTTTCATCCACTCCTACAGAAACCAAAGAACTCGTTAGCTGGATGAGAGGACATGAATCTTCAGTGTCTTCCATCTCTGTCCATGGCTCAGGCAGGTATGCAATCACCACGTCCCCTGATACAGCACAGCTCTGGGACCTGGACACCTTTCAAAGGAAAAGGAAGCTCAACGTTCGTCAGTCTGTGGGTATACAGAAGGTGAGTAAAGAGCCATTGCTAAAGCACAAAACAAGCACAACCGGGTGGGAAAAATGCTGCGTTTTAAAATCTCAGTACTTGAAAATACTTTTTAAAATACTGCTGAATCTTTTCTGTGTTCCTTGGACATAGCTCCCATCTCATTGCCCAGACTCCTGGAATCACAACACACTAGTCAAACAGGTCTGCTGGGAACATTTAAGGAACCTCCATTTTTGGCGA
The DNA here is from genome assembly GCF_000705375.1 of Tinamus guttatus. The sequence continues at coordinate 24,056 of NW_010586500.1, forward strand.
TACTGAAAACTAGGCTGAGTTTGACCCTAACCAAGTCAATCTACTCTGGAAGTTGGTGTCACCTTCTAGATTGGTCCTGCTTTGAACTGGGGGCAGGGGAGCCTCAGAGGACCTCTAGAAATCCTTTCCAACCTAGGGATATTCAACAGAGGTGTTTTTTTTTTTTTCAATAATGTTAGTTTAAGGAGTCACTACAATTTACTTGCATCTTATTTTAAAGCTTCTCCCCTTCCTGTGTGCTCTGATCATGCCAGCACTGAATGTGGGAGCTAACAAAGCTGAAAAATAACTCAGCAGAAAGAAATTACTGCTAGTGACTACTTTGGTTCAGTTTGCTGAAACACATGCCAGAACAACTCAAGGAGTCAGAAAGAATATGTTTATGTTGAGGAGTGGTTTATGTAGGTCTGCCATAGCATTATGCTGATTTTAATGGGTCTGCCTGTGCCACCAAATGTCAAACCTTGGCATAAGCAGTACAGAAAGTACCAAAGCTGTCCCCGAGCATTGCTTACACGTGCTGCACTGCAGGGAGTAGTCTTACAGACACCACTTCAAACTGGAGAATTCCTCAAATGGGTCAGTAAAATTCCCATGCTGGTTTTGCAGAGGACCAGGGTGTCATTTGAGTGTCTTCATGTTCTAGGTCAAACAGAAATTCTGTCAACCTGAAATAGTCACCAAGCGATTTCCGTGGGATATTTTGTTTACTGTTTGCTGTTGTTGCTTTATTAAAGTTGTTCTGTAGTGCAGGCAGGTCACTAAAATAATTATCACATTTCCCTTCAGAGATGGATGCATTTATTTGGCGGATAAATTTTTCTGACACTCCATATGTATATCTTTGTGTAGACTAGGTGTGTGTGGGGTTGGTTCTTGTTGGCTCTTGAAATTTGGTAGGATCAGGATGTTTCAATATAGAAACAACTTTTAAAACAAAACAATAATGGCTGTGGTTCAGTGAATAAATCACTGTTTAGGGAATCAAAAGCCTGTGGTTTTCTTTTGTCTCTCTCATCCCTGGTGTGACCTTTTGCAGCTTATCTGGATCTCGTTTTACAGTCCTTAAAACAGAGATAATGATGTTTACTCCCATGCCTTGATTTAAGACATGCAGATAAGTGCCAAATCAAAGATGAGATTTATTATCAGGCTGTAGCTGGTGACAGTGACACCCAATGTCCAAAGTGCCATTCTCACTTGCTCTAGGAGCCTTTCTGGTAGTTTCCCACAGTGAACTTTGGGTGGTCTCTTCACGTGACCCCAGTTGGCAGTCCAACATACACCTTCTGTACAGTCAGTACAGGGGCAGAGCTGATTAGAAAAGACAAAGATGAAAAAAGACAGATGAAAAAGAAGAGCCAAAGAGAGGACATTTGTAATGATGATTTCCAAAGCATCACTACTACTCAACAGCAGCTAGAGTCTTATCTTTCTAAAATAACTGTTCTGTACTCCAGCTTGTCAAAAATTAAAATAACTTACTCTCGAAACAACCTACAGACTTTTTTTTTTTTTTTTTTTTGAGCACAGGAATTAAGAAAAGGTAGGAATCATCTTGCCTAACTTCATCCATCTGTATAGATAAAATTCCTTGTCCAAACTTCCTCAGATTCCCTGAAGAAGGACAGGTATCTCCACAGGGCAACTCAGCCCATCTGAATAGGAATGAACATGATAGATGAGGTGACTCTCCCTCTCACAGGCAACTTTTTCTCGTTCACTGCCAAGTGACTAATTTGGGCTGAATATCAGACTTGTAGTCGCTAACATTAGGCAGGATGAATCCCATCCCGCATATCTAGATTTACAATTTGCTTCAAGGCCCAAAGATATCAGAACAGAACTGTGCTCTTCCTAGCACTGACTGTGTATCTCACCCTGTGAATCCTTCAGGCAGACCCTCAGTGCTCAGGTACCAGGAACTATGTTTTGACTTTAACCTTCAAAGTTGTGGATAGAGTGATTCTGTAGGAGCTGCATGTGCTGTTGCCCAAATAGAACCTCTGATCTAGAGCGGTAATTTGTCATCCAACAAGAATGTGTCTGATGAAATCTGAACATTTAAATAATTCATTTTTTTAATGGAATGAAATTACGTATATACAGTAAGCATGTTCAGAATAATTAAAATGCATATCTAAAACCTTTTTGTTATTGTTTTCTTTCAACGTGGCAGCAAAAAATGCATTTCATAGATGAAGACTGCATTGCTAAACTGTCCATAATGTTTTTTTTACTCCATTAAATACCTATATGTAAACCTAAGAACTCAAGTCTAAATATAAAGTGCTCCATGGAGTTCATCTTCAGGCTATTGGTGCTGTTTGGAAACTGAAGCTACATTTCAGATGCAGTGAGCAATTCAAAACCCACCAGTGCAGAGAGAGCGCCGTTTTCTTCCTGTTCTCAGGTAGTTATTGACACTCTTTATATCATGCCCTGCCTGCCACTCATCAGAATCCTGCACAAGCCAATTTAACAGTCAAAAAAAATAACCCAGAATAGACAGGTAATTCTTTGGGCTTTCAGCAGGCTGAACTGGCTTACCAAAGGGTGCAAGTTCTGAACCAGTGCAAGGGAGCACTGAGCAGGGGAAGGGGACCTGCCCTCCCTGCGATCTCAGCCCTCATTCTCCAGTTACAGGAGGTTAAGATCCCCACTGTGGTGGTTTCTTGCTGTGTTTTATTCCGTCGTTCAGTTTTGTCCAGTTTAAAAGGTACATTATGAACAACTTTATTCCATTTATTTTTCTTCATGTTCTTTCAGGTTTTCTTTCTTCCACTAAGTAACACCATCCTCAGCTGTTTTAAAGATAACTCTGTTTTTGCGTGGGAATTCGATACTCTTCAGTGTAAATACCAGCTGCCAACTCCAGTAGAAGGTTCTGTATTGCTTTATAAGGTCTTTGCAGTCACCAGGTAAGGTGCAATCTTAAACATTCAGGAGGGTATAGAAATGACAAAAGCTGTAATTTTTTTAAAAAAGCTTTACTGCTTATTTGCAATGGAGGTATTGAGCTATATGCTCAATATAAGCCTTTGAACTGTGCTATGACTGATCCTTTTGGCAACAAATCACATCAGTTTATATAGTACAATCCCTTAGCATTCACAGTCCCTTGAAATAAAGGAAATTATTTTTATTACTACTAAAATAAAGTTTAAATTCTCCATTACAAAAGCAAGTTTTATTATTTAGGAACTGTTTTGTTCTTTCAACACAGTATGAGAGGAATAGTGATGGATTTAAAAGTAATCAAACGTCATAGAATGAAATGCATGATTTCTCTTATTTTGGTAATATAGTATTCTGATGGAAACTTTGCCTTGTTTGTGATCCAGAGATGGCCGGATTTTTGTAGCTGGCGGAAAATCCAATCATCTTCACTTATGGTGTTTAGAATCAAAGCAGTTGGTGAGAATAATCCAGATGCCTACAAAAGTTCGGGCTGTCCGTCATCTGGAATTCCTCCCTGATAGTTTTGATGGGGGCTCTAATCAGGTCAGTTTTTTGCAGAGCTTAAGACAGGAATATTTGTTTATTTGATTCAGCACGTGCACTGTGAGGGGGTTTTGGGGACAGTAAGGGGGTGGGCAATATGCTATAGAAAAAAACCTCACTACCTTAAATATTTGCTCACCCGCCTTTTAGCTTAATGAAATGTATTTGAATGGAATTTCAGATTTTGATATTCCTCTTTGCTTTGCATTGTCAATACTCATTGTTGGATCCTTTTATCTTGTAGGTCCTTGGAGTGTTGAGTCAAGACAATATTATGAGGTTTATCAATATAGAGACATGCAAACTTCTTTTTGAAATTGGGAGTTACGAGGAGGGAATTAGTGCAGCAGCAATTAGCCCCAATGGACGTTATATTGCAGCAGTAATGGAAAATGGAAGCCTTAACCTATACAGTGTCCAAGCTTTGACTCAAGAAGTAAATAAGGTAGTGTTTTACATTTCTTGTAACAATAGGAAATGCCATTAAATATCATACTTGTCTGCAAGATTTTCATTTCAGAAAGAGTTTGCTAATATCATTGGCTTAAAAGTCTTGGAGGGCTGTGTTTAAAACTACAAAGATTGGCAGAGTTCCCATCGTGTTGCCAAGTAGTGGCAAGTAATGTGATGCTTTTAGAGTACATCCCTGTAATTCTGTTTTCAGGAGGGATTTCTTTCTACAGCAGTTTATGTGGACCATTTTTATTCTTTGTAATGATGTTATTGAGGGGAGCAGGGGTGGAGATGAGAGGATTGTGCTGCTTCTATTCCATTTTCTTCCAGAAGTAGTTTGCAACTGATGCTTTTTTATTTTCTGGTACAAGCTGTCTGGTCTTTATTTATTTATTTATTAGCTATGATTTTGTTATTTTTAATGCATTATTAGATACTAGAATACGTCATTATGGCACAATCATCTTCCTAATCCTTCCTAAATAACAAACATTTTAAATACCAGTTCTTATTTTATTAAAGTAACTTATTAATGAGAGCCTAGCTTCTAAATCCAGAATTCCATGTATCTTTAATCACCATGTCTTTGAAGTAACCAGCTTTGTACAACAAAAGAGTTTGCACTGAGGAAGAGTGTGTACGAGGTTGCAGGTCAGGCATACATTTCATTTGCACTTTTGCTGCTGGGCTGACATGATTTGGGATTGTAACTTGCTTTCCCAATCTCCACAATTCAATTAATACCTACCTGACAGTGAAGGTTAATTAAAGTTTGTAAAGGTCTTTTGTATTCTCTTTTAACTGGTGCTATAGAAAGATCTTTCTGTAACACTGAGAAACACACGAAAGTAAATTAGCCGAATACATGATACACTTGTGCTATCCCAATTGTGTTTTAGTGTTTGCGAAACAAGAATATATGTGATGACTGAGCAGGAGTTTGGAAGCTACGTAAACCTTCTCATAGTCTTTCTAGGTTATTACAGCACATTTATTCACTTGAGTACTTACTCTGGATTTTGCAGTCCATATATTTTTCTTTCTGTTATAAATATTTATCTATTGTTCCTGCTGCGGCTATTGGGCTCAAGAACATTGCATGTAAAATAGAGTAAATATCATATTAGAATGACCTTTAGGCTTTCTCACAGATGTTAACTGAGTTATTTTCATTTAATACTAGCCTCCACCACCCCTGTTCAAAGTAGTGGAAGATTGGTCCAAGAACAAGTTAGGGGCAAATAAACTTACAATGAGGGTGGCTTCGGGAAGGTCAGAGCGCCCTTGGAAATCCAGAGGAAGCAAAATTGAAACCAGAACACTGAAACCACAAGCAAACGCATCGCTTGAAAATAAAGAGGTAGGAAAAAGTTGCAAATATTGTGTTCTCCAGCCGGCAGCATTTGAATTGCATTGCAGAAAACTATCTGCTTGGTTTGGAAAGCAAGTTCAAGCACTGGCTGACTGTTAACGCTTGGACAGAGAGGGGATTAGGGGAGTTTTAGCTCTTTCTTCCGCTGTCTTAGCACATACTGCTGCATCACGTGGCAGAGCCAGGGCTGTGGAGCTTCTGCTGGCCCAGCTAGGGGTATCTGAAGTTACTAGAACCACGTGTGGATGTTTGTTAAAACTGCTCTGCTTCTCTGCTAGCAAACTACACTCCTAAAACTTCTGTCTAGAAACCACATGATTTTTGATATTATTTAGGGGTACATTATTGTTCCATTTCTTTCCCTTTTCTCATCACTGCACTATTTTCTCTCTGGTTCTTTATCCTGAGTGTTATATACATTCTCCTTACAGAAGCATTCATCACAAAATGATCCGTTCCTTATGTTAATATAGTTTGGCTATAGCTATCATTTAACTTTATAGAGTTTAGTCATTTGGGGTCTCATCTGTTTCTGACTGAAATCAGTGGCTGCTGCTTTGTGACTACAGTAGAAAGCAAATGTTGCTGTTAAAATATCTAAAATGATGCAACAGCAATATACCTAACTTTTTTTTTTAACATGGACCTTCAATGTTTAGATAATATATCAATTAAAACACAAGAAAGAAAAAAGATTATGAGCAGAAATACGTACATACACTGATTGTTAATTTCCTGTTTTTTAGAATGAGTTGCCAGGTGGATTAAACAAGAAACGTCTGCAGGCTTTGTTGAAAGGATTTGGAGAATATCCAGAGAAATACAGGTAGGTCTGTGTGCATGTCTGTCCTTGCATAAAAGCAAATTGCTTGTGCTCCCTGGCCTATGAAAGAGAAGTGGCTCAACCAAGTCCTTATTTTAATTGCAGGATGTTTGTTTGGCGTTCCTTATTGCAGCTTCCTGAAAACCACGTAGCGTTCAGCAGCCTGATAGATAAAGGCACCCACAGTGCCTTTGTGCATATTCAGAACGAGTATCCCATTAAAAGTAGGAAACTGCTGAGAGTTTTACAGAGGTAAACATATATTTTCATGGATTGATTTGAAGTATACCCCCCAGCTGGAAGCAGTTGTAATGAAAGAGTAAAGTGAAATAGTAGTGCCTTAATGTACTTTTACTTGTATATACAACATCTATGTATTTAAAGTTTAGTTCTCTATACAGTTATAATATGTATGTAATATTTTTCTTTTCTACTCCTAATATCTTCTACTCTTTTTCTTGTTTATATATATAGGACCTTATCTGCTCTAGCTCACTGGTCTTCTATCTTTGGTGAGACACCTTATATTCCTTTGCTAGCATTCCCATTTGTAAAATTGTTTCAGAACAACCAGCTGATCTGCTTTGAAGTTGTTGCTACTGTAATAGGTAAGCAAAGATGTTTAAAATCCAATTTGCTGAAAAATATTTTTGTGCAAATAAGCTTTTCTTGATAAACTGAATAAGGTGTTTTCCTGACAAGTCACCAGAGGTTCCCTCTTAAATATGCTCACCAGGAATTAATATATAGTGGCTGTGTGTTTGAAAACCAAAACCTGTTCGTAAATCAAAACAAGATATTAGACTGCCTCTGCACTGCTTCCAGCAAGAGCTTAGCAGTGTAACAGTATTTTTAAAGTCTATTCAGTAAAATGTAGCAATGGGTTAGGAATATATTGTAAAGAAGAGGAGGAATGGGAGCATTTTGAACAGGCTTTGCTGCCAAAGACTCTATCTTAAAAATTCGCAGCTGTTGCAATCAAACCTAAAGCATTGTCAGGAGTCTGTCACTCTGGATTATAATGGATTGTGTTATTTCTCTTGTAGTTAATTTTTGTCAGCACTGGTTTGAGTATTTTCCCAATCCTCCAGTTAATGTCCTTAGTATGGTGGAGAATATTTTGGCACATCATGACAAAGAGCTACTTCAGCATTTGGTAAAATACAGTGTGACTTCGCAGGTAAAATTCTAACCAATTTTGTATACGAAATGTCATTGCAGTGAATGATTAGTGCACTAGTTTTCTATTTTGACGTGGTTCCTTTCAAGGGTGTTTTTGTGGAGTAATAGTTAATGGTCATGTGTGTGTGACGAATATCTCACCACTTTCCAGCAGCTTTTCCTTTTGCATGAAGATAAATCCTCATGTACCTGCTACTGTAGTTCATAGAAGTGCTTTGTTTTCAAGTGCACATTGTTTGAAACATTACTGGTTGAATTACAAACGCATTTTATTTTTCTTTTTTAGGAAGGTGGACATAGGTGTGGTGAATGAATTTAGTAAATGAGGCAATGCCACAATTATATATGTTTATCATTAGGGATGATTTTAGCTTTGCAAATATAAATGGAAGATTTACACCTCCTCTATTCAAATCTTCTGGCTTAGTTCCAGTTTGTCTTTCATAAATAAATAAATCTGTATTATAAGACAACAACATTTCATATAATTCCAGCTAAAGGAATAATGAAATACCACTAACGGGTTATTTTGTTGATTTTCCCAAATAATATAGGTTTATGCCTGGCCTCTTCTAGAAACACTGTTCTCTGAGGTTCTAACCAGAGAGGAATGGCTGAAAGTCTTTGATAATATCTTCTCCAACCATCCTTCATACTTTCTAATGATTGTTGTTGCCTACGTTACATGCTCCAGAGCTGCATTGCTTCACTGTAATCAAATAGAGGATTTTGAGGTAAGCATCTTGCAGTTCAAGACAGTCATCTGAAATTGTAGCTACAGAAAGGTGTAAGCCATCACATCTGGTTTTGTGGAAGTTAACTAGAAATGTTTCAATTCCATACTAAAATATTATTGCATGTCTGAACAATGTCATTTACTACCTGGCCAATGTGCTATAAATTAAAACTATTGAGCAGTTTTCTGCAGTTTCATATAATATGACTGTCTTTAAGCTTTCATGAGGTTTCTAAAGCCACTAGAAGTCATTTTGTAAATGTGGGAAGTTTATCAACCACAAAATTATTATGTGTCTTGCTTGGGAATCTAGAACTGACTTTGGAGATAAAAGACTATAGTTCTGTCTTATTTCATTATTTTCCCTTCTGATCTTGGAGATAAAAGACTATAGTTCTGTCATGGTCTTATTTCATTATTTTCCCTTCTGATTTGCAGAGTTAACAATATTACTTGACTTTCCTTGAAGCAAGAACTTACATTTTGCTTTTACATGAGAGAAAGAGCATTTTTTGTATGATGATATCTTTATAGGCAAAGAAAAAAATGAAATTTGAAAAAAATGCTTTTCAGCAATCAGTTTTTCAGACATCACATGGCAAACATTATTGTCATATTATTTCAATAATCGATAGACAGATTTTCTTTTAAACGTCAAAAGTCACTGAGATTTACCCAGTGGTAAAAGTGTCTGTCTAGGCAGTTGGAATACTCTAAAAATCACATCCTAGACTTCCACATCTTTTGTGTAAATGTAGTTTGGAGAGAAGAAAAAGAGCCAGAGGATGCTTTTCAAACTTGAAAAGTTTTAGATTAAGTCAGTTGAGACAGTAGTTTTTAGCTAATGGTTTTAACTAATGGGCTAACTTAATAACCTCTTTATAATCCACATTTGGAATATAGACTTTTCCAATTTATTTAACTGTTCCTGTAAGGCGTATGAAAAGTTTGCGTAATGTTTTGTAGAATGCAAATAGAACCATGTCTCTTGCAGTATTTCTTTCATCATCGGAACAACTTGGACATTAATGTCGTGATTAAAGAAGCTTATCACCTGATGGAGTCTACCCCAGTGGACATCCATCCACAGCGTATGCTGGATGACTTCATGCCGCTCACAAAAGGGCAGTACCCTGTATTTAATAAATATCCCAAGTTCATTGTGGATTATCAAACTCAGGAACGAGAGAGGATCAGACAGGATGAGATCACGTACTTACGAGAGAGGTATTAATGGGAAAACTGAAGACCATGGCAAATTGATAGATATGATGTAGTGCCATTTTTCTATTTTAATGTGTATGCTTGAGAAGGAAGAAAATAATAAAGAAAAAAATGGAGACAATGATCTAAATAACTACAAAAAATAAGAGTAATTTGCCCTGCTGTGTTTTTAAGTTAAACTGCCAGTCATATCTTAAACCAAAAGTATTTGTAAATTCCCAGAAAATATTTGGCCTAAAGTCTTCATGCTTGAAAACTTGGAATTCAGAACCTAAATCTGCGTTAGCCTTGTAATGTGTAGCTTTGTCAAAGGGCCAGGAGTTACCAGCTTACCACTGAAATTACCTTGATTACCTTGGCACCGTTACAAGTCAGTTTGCCTTAAGAACATGAGAAGAAGCTTCATTTCTGCACTGGGCTGCAAGGCCCTGTTTGTACCGGCTGGTACCATAGCTCTCCTTTATGCTTTTATCAGCACATAGCGGGGATGCCATGCTCTTTCATGATATCATATTTCAGCAGTTCTTTGCTTGTAAAGTCATCAGTTCTTAATGTCTGGCTTTATGTGTGTGATCTTTCATTTAGACAGTTGGTGCATGAATTGGAAGCTAAAGCGCAGGAACGGAAGGCAGAAGATGAAGCCTGGTATCGGAGGCAGGAACTGCTTCAAGAAGCTGAGGAACAGAGGAGAAAAATGCTGCTGGAAGAAGAAGAGAAGCTGGCAGAACAGAGGCAGAGGTACTACTACATATTAAGTATTAGGGGCTCAGCTACAATATCCTGCTATTATATTTTTAACCACGAGTGAAGGAGAAATCACCACTAATTTGTATAAATTATAATATGGGAAAAGTGTGTGGTCTGGTAGATTGGATTTTGGTGTGGGAATAAAGTGATCTGGTTTGTATTACTGCCTTGCCCAAAGAAATACAGCAGAGCAGAGGCCAAGTCACTTGGTATTTTTGTCTCAGCTCCCAGCTTTTGTCCGTTCTCTTCAGACTGTGACTGCTCTTGGGCCACCAACTGCTGACTTTTTGCACGCTGACTCCAGACTAACACTGCGAATGTAACAGTCCTCGACAGTGTCAGTGACCTGTACATATTCCTCCATGGTTAATGGAGTTAGAAAAAAGACTTTTAACCATCTCAGTTGCTGAGTAAGGAGTTGCCATAGTACTGAAATTAATGCAGTAGTCCCTGCATTCTGCAGTTGTGAAGAGAGATTCTACATCTCCATAGATCAACCACAAGTAGTATTTTTCTTGAGCTTCTGTTTTCTTTCAGTTGGGTGTTTTTTTAAGAGGGCAGTGACCTTTCATTGCAAACTAGTTCACAAGATTGTGTACCTATTCCTGAAAGCAGTTAGATATTTTACAAATAAACATAGGTTTTTGTGCAGAAAAAGGTACCAAGACACTGGCACTAAGGTATAGTATCCAGTTCTGGATCACTGCAGTACTAAATTATTGCTTATTAAAATGTGATGGTAGCAGAACACAGGTTTTCAAAGGTTAATTGGGAGGGGCTGCCATTAAAGGACCTCTGTTTATCTATGATTTTAATTTTGTCTTGTAAATGAAAACTGGACAGTTACAGAAGGAAAGCATCTGTCCTAAGCATTACAAGTTAGAGATTAGCTCATAGGAGCTAGTGGGTGACTCCAGTGCAAACTTACACTCTTTGACGTTGACATTTTAGACATACAGGTTTCCTTGTTTGTGTTTATTTTGGCTTTCAAGACTAGCTGCTGTGAAAAGAGAACTGAAAGTAAAGGAGTTGCAGTTGCTGGATGCTGCAAGACGACGTTTTCTGAAATATCAACAAGATCAGCGGCAGATGGAGCTCAAACGACTTGAAGATGAAATTGCAAGAAAGGTTCAGTATTGCTCAAGCAATTCTTTTCTTGAAGGTTTATCAAGAAAAGTAAACAATCAAAAATACACAACTCAAGTTCCAGCTGAGATACTGTGATTTGTGAGCATGGAGATGTATTTAGCATGAGATGGATGGCTTTATGTAGCAAGTGCACATTTAACAGTCGTCTTTGGCACTTGCTATGCTCCACTGGATTGATTTAATTGCCAAATTCCTGAGAAAAGCCAAATTCATCCATATGTTGGCAGTGCTGAGTTGTGAGCCCGTTAAAGGACCAGCCAGTTCTCAGTCGTCTGCGGGCAGTAGATCCAGACTGCAAATTAGCTCTGCTGTTGACTGGGAGGCACCACGTGCCACTGCTGAGACCTGACTCTGCTCCTGCCGGGCTCCCGGCTCCGGCACCAGGATGCACAGGATGGAGCCAGAGCCTTTGAGGCCTGAGGGCCCAAGCTGATCTTCTGCAGGCCCTTTGCAGTGTCTCAGCACCACACTTTTCAGAGCACCGTCAGGGGACTGTAAGATTCATTAGCCTTGTACTTTTTATATCAGTTATTTTTCACTATTCATGGCATGTTAGAAAGTCAGCTTAGAGGTAGGACATGGCTTTTGTTTTTTGGGGTTTTTTGGTTTTGTTTTTTGGGGGTTTTTTTAAGGTTAAGTATTTTTCCTGTACGGTGTTTTCATGGGTTATTTTTCTTCTCAAGGCATCTATAAGAGAGCAGGAAACAGCTGCTGTTGCTCAAGATATTGAAGTAAGGCAAATGGAACTTGAGTCTCAAAGACAGCTTTTCGAACAGGTAAGCACAGGAAACTATGCAGATATTTATATTTAATGGCTATTCCTGTGCAGTTCTCAGATTTAGTTGCATTTGTTCAATCAGCCACTGTGGGAAAAAAAAACTGGATTTTTTTTTCTTTTTTTTCTCTGCTACCATTTTTAGAATAAACCTTGTGTTAATAATAGAATTAGAAGAACTTACTGTTATGCATTTTTCTGGGAGAAAATACCCTTATCTTCTCCATTTTGTTCTTCTATTCACAGCAGTCATTTTATTGCTGCAATCTGTATATATTTGTGCTCATCTAGTAAAGAGAAGTGAGGAACACTTAAATTCCAAATAAGCCTGTAACAATATGCTCATCATTCCATAAACTCCGTGATAACCAGGTATATCTGCATTTTCTGGAGAAATCAGTATAATGGATCAGTGTAGCTGGTCAAAGAATATCTATTTGCCAACAACATAATTAAGCAAAAAGGAATGGCTGTATTGAGGGGAAGATGTAGTTCTTTCCTCAAACATCTTTGTTAATCATGTCCCTAAAGAAAATTCCTTTTTTTTCTGTGCGTAATGATGTTTTTAATGATTCAGAGAGATCAGTTTAGTAATAAAGATTTTTAAATCAATAAATATTGTTTAAATATATAGTTAAATATTAGTTAATTGCTGTAAATGGTTGAAAAGCAGGGCTGCCAATAGAAGGCTTTAATAACATTGATTTTAATTAGAAATGGTAGCTTAAACGTCTAGAAATTACAGCTGTCTATGCCCATCTTGCATACATGTAGATCCAACTGCATCAGAACTAGTCTTCCAAAATACCTTACCTCCTACTCTAAAGTATGTTTCTTCTTATATTTGACTTTTTAAAGCTTTTGTCCATATGGCTCTTTACAATCTGGGCTAAATTTCATCTTGTTTATTAAACACACAGCCAGCTGTATTGTGGCTACATAATGCAAACCAGGCTGAGCTTATTTATACTCAACAGTATATGTGAAGTCAGCTGTTTAAGAAAATTAATGCTACAATGATCATCCTTTTTAGGCTAGAAAGGGAGCAGTTATTTGACCAACTGAGGATATGTGTCTGTCCATAAGGGACTTTGTAGACTGGGCTTCTCTGTCCATGCCCTGACGTGCCTGGAAGCTGCTTTACTGCTATCATGAGGGGCGGTATCCAACCTGGCACAGCTGCCTCCACTGGGACCAGAAAGGGATCATGTCTGCAAAAAAAAAGTGTATAGATGTTCCCAGATCAATGCCAAGGGAAGGTGGTGAGAGTTAAAATTCTATTTCTTGATCTGCTGCTGATCCATCCTGCTTTGGCAGGATCAGCTCCTCATTCAAGCTACACACGTGTCTGTGACAAGTCCCTGTACTGTGAATCATGTTTTATATTTGTGAAGTGTTTTGAGGTTTTGGCTAAAATACACTGTCAAAGTACAGAATATTTTTGTGATTAATCTGACTCACTTATGGTGAGTTTTGCTCTTAGGCTCTACTACGCTCCCCTGGGTGGAATTACATCCATATAAACCTGGGAGAACACTGTGCTGACTCCAGCACAGTGTAATTTCGAGCGGATAAAACAGCAGGGAATATCACTTTTTTGAACATCTGCAGTAGGTTATATATACAGTGGGATGAGATGTGTGTGTATATATTAAAAATACAGCTTATTGCAGTTTTACTAAATGTTAATGAACCAGAATTACAAATATGAAGTAGTAGTTCAATGACTCTAATTTGTGCTTGTGTGTTTGGTAGCATCTTATCAAAGATCAAGAGACAGTAATGCAGGAAGTGAAAGGAGAGATAGATGCGAGTCGAAGAAAGGCTGATCTGGAAGATCATCTTGTTCAGAAATTGGTGGAAGTAGATCGAGAAGAAAAGCAGAAAGCTCAAATGGTAAAAAAGTTGGGACTTAACATGTATTTTTTGGAAGTTAGTGTACTAATTAGTAATATTTACTAATTTGATAAAATTGTGAGAATGTTCCTTTAAACTTATTTCCCAATATTTCCTATATTAATAGGTAATGCTGGTGTGTTTAAAGTTTTGGGTTTGTCTTGCACTCGAGCTTTTAAAAAATCTACTAGAGTGTTCAAACAGCTATATATAATAGAGAATTTCTATAGTCTCAAATATTAAATTTCTCTTTAGTTTCCAGCAGTTAGGATGGCAAATGAGATTCGAGTGCTCTTCGTAATAAGTTATTTTCCTGTTAAGGAGCATGTTTTATTTGTAACCATAACAAAACAGAAGTAAGTCCTCAAGGGAACTTGCAGTTGGCAGTAGCTGGCAGGAAACTCAGCTGTAGAAGCTGTCTCCTAGAGATCACAATAATGACTGGGTATAGCTTCACATTAGGAATTGTTCAGATTTTTAAGCTCAGAACTTCTAACTGCACAGTTGGAAAAATAGTTGTAGCTAGCCCACTGCCCATATGCTTGGCATCTGCATTTATATTTTGTCTAGAAATAAGCATATGGGTCTGAATTTTTGTAAGCAGCCTGCAATTTATGGAAGCAGATGGGTGTGGGCGGAAGTATTGGCATTCAGGTACAAATCTGATGCTAATTGCACCTGAAAGTCAGATAAAGTCCCTGCCAGCAAAGCAAAATCCCCCAAATTATGGAGGGGATTTTTGCTTCATTTCAAGAGAGAGAGAGAAAAAAAAAGCACCCTCAGTAAAGGAAAGGATAAGAAGGATGGAAAAGAAGCAGAAAAAAAAACTACTTCTCGAGAAGCCAACGTGCTGTGATGAATGGAGGAGTGTCAGTGCAGTTCAGTCTCCTAGTGGGGACAGCTGAAGTGGTGACAGAGGGACAGCTCCTTTTGGCAGGAAAAGATCTTCACTCGTGTATAGGTAAGGCTGTGTGCTTGAAATAAATGCATTCCTCATGAGAAACATGTTTTATTAGGTAGCTGAGGAAGATTTAGCCAAAGCGGAGCAGCAACGCGTTGACACGGACTGGCGGGCGCAGGCGTCGCGCAGGCTGCGGCGCGAGGATGAGGAGCGGGAGGAGGGCTACAGGGAGATCGCCCAGCTGCTCCATGACAACCGAGTGAAGGAAGCCCAGCTGCTGAGGGCGCTGAGGGAGGCCGAGGAGAAAAAGGTGGTCACAGAGTCACACAACGGCTGAGGGTGGGGGGGACCGCTAGAGATCATCCAATCCAACCCCCTGCTCCAGCAGGGACACCTGGAGCACATGGCACAGGGTGGCATCCAGGCGGGTTTGGAAGATCTCCAATATTCTTATTTATTTTCTTAAATGGGACAGTCAAAGTGTAACCACACTTTGCCCATCGCATGCTGTGAAAGGAGTTTACCAGAGCTATTTTGTTGTAAGGACTCTTCTTTTGTATTCCTGATGGAAGTTTCTAGAAGCGCCAGAGAAAATCAGTGAGGATCTGGTAGCATTTTCTTAAGTCTTTGCTCCTC
>NW_010586500.1:46145-61357 GCF_000705375.1 Tinamus guttatus
CGCGCCGGGTCTCCCCCGCCGAGCGGCTGCTCCGCCACCGGACCATGAGCCACTCCAGGCACACGGGCAAGATCAGGAAGAGGCTGGAGGACATCAAGAACCAGTCCCCTAAGCTGGCCAAAGCGGATTTCAGCCACAACGAGAGCATCAGGCTGGCCACGGATGCCTTCCTGGACGGGGGGACGGACTCCTACCTGGAGACCCTGGGCAAGGAAGGCGAGGTGGATTTCCTGTCCTCCGTGGAAGCGCAGTACATCAGGGAGCACGCCAAGGAGTCGTACTACGCGAGCGAGCCCGCGGCCGACGGGGCGGGAAGCCCTACCTCAAGGAGAAGTCCACGGCCACCGTGTACTTCCAGACGGAGAAGAACAGCAACATCAGGGACATCATCCGCCGCTACATCAACAAGACCACGCAGGTATGGAGAGAAAAACCCCGCTCCCGCCGCGCTCCTTCGCCTCCCCGTTTCAGCAAGGGGGGAGAACGGTGTCAGGCCAAAGTGCACCCGGTCCCGCACGGGGACAGCGACATTCAGGGGTCGTTTCCGAGCTGATATGGTGCTTCCTCACCCTCGTAGCAGCTCTTCTTGCGACGATGACTTCAGAAAAGAGCAGAAATCCCTTTTTCTCCCCTGAACGCACGCTCGGAGGCCACTGCTGTGTTATACAACCACTGTTGTTGGTGTGTAAACGGCAGTGAGAAGCAGCAAAGGCATCAGGGAAAGGGTCCCGTGAGGGTCACACTGCTGGCCGAGAGCTGCTGGGTGACAAAACGCTTTTGTCACAGACATTCAGGTGTGGGAGCAACAACTCTCTAGTTTTTACTTCCCCTTCCTTATGGAAAAAAAAAAAAACAATAATTAGACATTTCAGGGCTCTGCTCATCAGCATCGGGGAGTTTCGCCCTTGCATAAATGTGAGGCTCAGCTCACAGCTGAGCAGGGAAGTTCAGGATTCCTGATTGGGCAGTGGTGGCCGTGGAGCCCCCACGGAGTTTTTACAGGGTCAAAGTGGGAGCACATCTGAAGCGGAGGGCGGCTTTCAGGGATTTCTTTCTGCAAGTAAAGGCACCTACGAGAGCAGAGCCTCAGGCCAGGGCGGGGAGAGAGCCCCAGTGACACCAGGGACAAGGTTACATTTCTGGGAAGAGGTTCTGCCTTCTTGCTGGATTTCCTCACAACTTTGCTCTCAAACGTTGTCATCACTCGTAGCACCTGTTGGTTTTATCTCAGTCACACCAAACCGTTTTATTACTCCTTTTTTTTTTCCCAAAGCTCCATTTCAAATCTCAGCTGT
The DNA here is from genome assembly GCF_000705375.1 of Tinamus guttatus. The sequence continues at coordinate 47,441 of NW_010586500.1, forward strand.
CTGGGGAAATGCAAGGGGTGAGAGCAGGAGACCTCTGGAGCAGCCACTCTCTGGCACAAGCTCCGGAGTCCCCCAGACTCTGTGTCTTGGCTTCATCCTCCTGCAAGCGCTGGGGCTGATGGTGCTAAAGGGGGAGCAGAGGGGAGATGCCCCTTTCACAGGCCCCCTCTCACGTGCTCTGCTTGCTCAGCATGTCATGGGAATTACAGGTCAGCTCAAAGCCTCACCAAGATGCAATGACAAAAGAAGTAGCAGGGGAAAAGCAGGATAAGCATCAGCTGATACTTCAATCCGGTCCCATTTTTCATCCTGAGAGAACATCTGTAGGGGAAAAAAATGAAAAGCGTAACATAAACCCACACTTCTCTACCCAGTCTTACATGGCCTTCTTAGCAAACTAATTTACACTGCAAGAGGTTGCTAGAATAGCACTGACAGGCAGGAAACCTCTGACAACTGCTCTTTGAGTAGCGTGTCTCAGTGGCAGCCTTTATTAAACAGCATCTCCCAAGGGGCCAACCTAGACACTGTGGTGTCTAGCGGTGCTGAAGGGCTTGGTCCAGGGCTCTGGTGACTGAAGGGAGGCAGCAGTTGTACATATTATTGCAAAAGGCTTTCACAGTAACTGTGGGTATCTGGTTGACTTTCGAAGCTGTTCACAGCATGAGTGAGATTGTCTGGGTTGCCCACCCTGGTCCATGGAGGACCTTTGTGGCCCTGTCCTCTGCTTACGGCTTCCACGCGCGCCCAAGCGCTGAAATCTCGCCTGCAAGTTCCCGGGTTTTGCTGTGTTTTTTCGTTAAAATAACCTCACTAAAGCATGAATGTTATATAGGAGCTATACGACGAACAGAGTGAAGCAACAAATCTTACTGAATCAGGCACTTAGGGAGAGAAACAGAAATATGCACATACGCATTCTAAGGCTTTTGCTTGCTCAATATATGTATATACACATATATACAAATGAATAAAGACCCAGGACCTTCCAGGGGCAAGCTGGAGCTGTGTGAGCCCCTTTGCTGAGGCCTCGGCTCTCCGCAGGTGCTCGCGATCGTCATGGACGTGTTCACGGACACCGAGATCCTCTGCGACCTCCTGGAGGCGGCCAACAAGCGCATGGTGTTTGTCTACCTGCTGCTGGACCACGGCAACATCAAGCTCTTCTCCGAGATGTGTGACAAGCTGCAGGTCGCTGAGGAGCTCTTCAAGGTACTGACTCCCTTGGGTGTTTAAAGTGTGATAGAACGAGGTTTTTAAAGCTTTTTCTTGAGGATAATGCCCCACATCTAGCCGGTGTCTGGCTGTTAGCTCAGTCCTTCTTCATCTGTGCCAGAAGAAACTGAAGGAAGTTGGGACTTTAGGAACAGTCCCCTGGAGTAGCCTGAGGCTGTCCCGGTGCTGTGCTGCCTGGTGCAGGTGGGCTGCTACAATAAGGAGGTTTCCAAGATGTATGAGTTGACTCCTCGGTGCTGCTCCTGCAGGGCCTTGGCTCCTACATTGGATCCCTATGGATATGAGCAGAAGTGCAGACCATCCATGCGGGATGAGGGGAGCAGAGGTTTTTGCCCTGCTGCCATGTACTGCAGGCAGCATAAAACTATCGGGTCACTTCTTGTGCCAGCTGCTGCTGTCAGTGACAGAGAGGTCCTGGTTTTGGACACGTGTCTCACGTCGGCAGGGGCAGCGTTGGTCTCCAGCTGACACTGCAGCTCCGGCTGTGCAGGTTTCCAGGCAGCTTTATCTCCTGCGTGAGATCAATACTATGAGCAGGAGAGAAGGCTTGACAAGGGTTCTGCTGTCCCCAAACCTTCAAATGTAACCTTAGAAAAATCATGAGGATCTCTTGACAGTATGAAGACGTGAGGAGCTAGAGACTAGGGGAAAAAGGGCCCTCTCCTTCTGGTTTTTAATTAAAAATTAATTTTAAAAAATAATTCTGTTAGTATTTTAATTAATTCTGCATTATTTTTTTCTTTACTAGAATATTTCAGTCCGCAGCGTTACTGGAGAGGTTTACTGTGCCAAATCAGGCAGGAAATTTGCAGGACAAATACAAGAAAAATTTCTTATTTCTGACTGGAGATACGTGCTCTCTGGCTCTTACAGGTGAGACCAACCATTGCGGCTCATGTCTGTGGGACCTTTTATTGTTTGCTTATTTAATCTTTTTTAAATGTATTACTTCACAAAGAAAGTGCCAAGGAAAGCTATTGTACAGCTGAGTTTGGGCGGGGGGGAGGTTAATAAAAAACCTCCCATTCTTTATGTAATATTCAACAATCCATTTAACATGATTTCTAACTTGCTTTAAAGCTTATGTGAGATCCTTACAGAACATGGCATTTGATTTAAATGTTCAAGACTGATGCAAACGACTTTGCCAGTGCAGTTTGGCACCGATGTGCATGTTAATATTAGGCTTTCCTCACCGTTTGGGTCATGAAAGGCTCTCACAAGCTGAGACACATTCCCATCTCCCTCAGGATCCCTTAATGCAGCATATGTCACTCAGCTTATCTAAAGGTTTGTTCTTCATATGACAAGTTTAGTGACTAAAGGGAAAACAGATACTTTGGAGACATCCTGTTTTTTTTTCTTGTGTTTCTTTCACAGACAGAAAGTTTCTATGTAATCATTGTAACTTTTTCTTTGCGAGCTGGATCTGTAGTATCAGATACACTCTCCATTTCTGTGCTGCTCTGGTTCTTCCAGATACAAAATGTAGAAACTCAACAGTTGGGATTTTAATTATGATTCAAAAGTTGTCAGACTTGAGGCTCTGAGCCTGGATCAAATAAATAAAATTCCTGAGTCTCTAGGCTACCCAGATGAGCTTAACAAATGCCTGAGCTGTGTCCTTCAGAAGCTCAAACTCAGACCCCAAATGAACCATCAGACACAAACGAGGGAACACACAGGGCAGGTTCTACTGGCCACTCTGTTTTGTGTTGTTCTCTCAGCTTTCAGTTTTTTTCTAAACCTCCGCCAAAATGCAACAGCAGATTTATATACCAGTGGAAGAAGGGAAGGACAGGATGTGTGGAAGGAGAGGGACAGAACAAGACGTTCTCTCTACCAAGAGGCTTCCTTTTGCCATCTCTTTTCACTCCTGTAAAAACAACACAACCCTCAAAGCCCTGTGCAGTCACTCCTGTCATTCTCCAGTGCTATTGCAGGATCTCCTAACCCCAGGGGACTTACCCAACAACATAAGCTCCTATTCAGCAAGCAGGCAGAGGGGACATTGAGAAAAAGATCTCTGCACCATTTAAGCTCAGCAAGCTCGGCACTGGTCTGGGGGTTCCTCTGGGTTAGAGCTGCCTCTTGCCACGTGGCTTTTTATGGGCTTGCTGGCTCTCACTTTATTCAGTTGCAAGTTTTCTTTTACACCTGAAATCTTCCTGACCGGCTTCTGCAGGTAGAAACAAGAGTGATTTTAACTTGGAGGAAAAGGGACCCCTCTGCACTGTAATTATTAGCAATGGTATTCGAATAGCTCTCGGCATGACTACAAAGGCATATTCCACCTTAGCTGGCTCTATAATGTTGACGAGGGGAGCGGGCTGGGGAAATCAAGCAGCCTTTCCATCCATCCATGATTCACTGGTTGCAGCTGAAGCATGTGGGGACAAAATCCATTTGTCTTATGGACAGCAGAGAGGGCTGACACTGGCTGTGAGTAACTGTTAGGGGCAAAGGACCCTCCAGCAGATCCACGGCATCTCCCGCTGGGAGCTGTTTCTAAAAACCTGCTATAGAGCCATTGCTCGGGTGAGTGTGAGCGAGTGCTTGGTTGTGCCCCACGCGGCCCACCAGGGCTGAGGCGGCGCCGGGTGAACCGGGGCCAACCCGTTTCCAGCAGCCCACGGGGAAACTCCCAGGAACTCGGGGTACGGATCAGCTCTGCCCTTGGCCTGTGCGAGGGCTTGGGCAGGGCGGCTCGGCCACGAATCCATCCCTGCAGAGACGCGGGGTATCCAACCGCCAGCGCGGGGCCAAGGGGGTTGTTCATTCCCTGGTTGGTTTGTTGTAGGATTTTCTTGGTGGTGGTTTTTGATTTCTCCATGGACTCTGTTCTACATGGCTCCCCTCCCCGCTCCCGAAGAGGTGATTCAGCAGTGCAAAAACCTCTGTCCAAACCAATCCCTCGACAAAAGGGCCCTGCACAGGCAGATCCCCCTCGTGCCTCTGTTCCGGGCGCCCGTCAGGCCCGCCGGTGCCCACAGCCTGGTCAAAGCCACCAGGAAGGAGCTCTGCAGAGCGCCCCGCCAGCCAGGGCGGCTCTCAGCAACGCTGGGGCAACGGCAGCCGTGTTCACAGTGCAAAACCAGGCCGGGGGGTTGCTGTGAGGGGTGGGAAATTACAGAGAGGGGGAGCTTTCTGTAGGCCTCTCGTCAGCAACTCAGGGAAAACAGGCACAGGATTTTTGCCGTTTTTCTAGTGTACTGGGTGGGATTTACTTCCAAACAGGTATGGCAGCCTGCAGAGAAGGGGCAGCCTATGTGTTTGCATGGGAAGCTCTCAGTTTCGGCATGGCACGTGGGGATAAGCACCTAACACAGGGGTCCGAGCTCCCTTGCAGGCAATGGGCCCCACAGCGCTAGGGGGCTCTGGGTGCTGCTTTTCACCCTCCCTCCAGGAGGTTATTCGACGCTCCAAGGTTCCTTGACAGCCATAGAGGCAGCTGCAATAGCAAAGCGTGATCCGGGTCCGAGAGCGCTGACAGGAGCTGGCCCAAATCGCAGCTGCGACACCATCCCCATCCTCGCACGGACACGGAGCTCCGGCTCCTCCCGCGGGACCCTCGCTGACACTAACCCTCTGCCCTCTCTCCCTGCAGCTTCACGTGGCTCTGCGGCCAGGTCCACCGCAACCTCCTCTCCAAGTTCACGGGCCAGGTGGTGGAGCTCTTCGACGAGGAGTTTCGCCACCTCTACGCGCTCTCCAAGCCCGTGAGGGGCCCCAAGTCGCCACCGCGCTCCAGGCCCTTCCTGCTCGGCACGGCCTGGGCCGCGCGGCGCAGCCCCTCGGACAGCAGCCCGGGCAGCGCCAACACCCTCTCGGATCCCTTCAGCAGCCTCTCGGCTACTACCAGCCCCACTACGACTCGGCCCCCGCTCTGTACAACAACATGAACATCTACAGACCCATCCGGCTCCGGCAGGAGGAGCCCAACAGGACGGGGCTGAACTCGCCCTGGAGGTGCCTTCACAAAGCCAACCTGTTTGTGTAACATCCGCCCGGCTCCGCAGCGCGAGCGAGCGCCGCGAGGACCTGTGTGGCAATTGCTTGGGCACGGAGGAATATAGAAATCCTGTACGATGTCAAAGGAGGATGATTTCAAGGCTCTTGTTTTGTTCCGGTCCTTAGGGAGGCTTCTTCCACTAATTAAAAAGCTCAGTTAAACCTTGGGTGTAGCGTGACCCCGGTTAAGAACGCACATACACAAGGCTGCTGACAATGTAAAGCTGCTGCCACCCAGCCCCTGCTCTAGGAAGTGTGTTTGTAACTCAGTGACACGGGTGGTCAACTCTTTCATGCAGCCAGGCACCTGAAAGAGGGTTAAGTCTCAGTTTATTATTGCAGATTTTTCACAGTTGTGCAAGGCGCCGGTGCAGCAGACTCAAGTGTCTGATCTCCTCGCCGAAGAGCCGCCATGGTGGCAGCACCAACGTGTTGTCGTCACCATCACACGCTCCCCCGGCCTGTGAGGCACCAAAAGGACCATGACCAAGAGCCCGGGTGACGCAGGGCACCGGCCAGTGACTGCCAACAGGGTCACGCTCAGCAGTGACCCAGGCACCCAACCTGGGCCACTCTTCCCTACTCCAAAACCTCCCACGGAGTCAGCCTGGAAAGCGAAGCCTCATGGAGAAGCGAAGCGCTGCTGACAACCCTTGCTGGGACTGAGATCCACCTGAGGGCTTTCTGCATCTTAGAAACGCTGCTCGTGGGCACTGGACATCACCTTAGAGACACCGATGCTCTACTCTAGAGGTCCTCCAGGTTCTGATGTTTTTCTTTTTAAGAGAAACTGGGTAGCTGTAGTTCCCATTGAATAAATGGGAATTCCGGAGGACCGGCAACTTGAATTGGAGCACCTGCAAAGCAGAAAAACTCACTGACAACCTGGAAAATGACACGAACTTTGGTGGGAGCCATGAAATATTTACAAGAAAATTAATGAGCAGAAATAAAGGATTTCTATACCAATCAGAAAGTTATTAGATGCTTAATTTATCAGTAACTCCTTATACCAGCATTGTATCAAGATTTCATCCAAATCCAAGTGGAAACAGAAACCTAAGCACAAGCTGCAGGGAGGGCTTTTTTTCCACTTGTGGAATCTCATTTTGGAGTCCAGAATGAACAATAAGCTGTTGCATATAATTGTAAATCTCTGTACATAGCATCGTTTTTAGGATTCCTGGGGTAAAAGATTTGACTTTTTCATTCCTATGACAATCCTATTTTGTTTCCCAAACATGGCAACCACTCCTGTAGAAAAAGAAAAGTGACTCTCATTAAATGCCCCTTGAGAATCATTTTTTCCTTCGTCTTCTCTTCCCTCGCACACCGTAGCATCTCCTCTTCCCAAAGCTAAGTGACTCAACTTGGCAGGAAACACATTTTGCTGCTTCTGAAATCAACAGGAACAGAGTAAAACATCCACATGCCTCCAGCCCGGGTAAGATGTTTCTTCTCGATTTGGTTCAGCTCCCCAGTGCTGTTGCTGGGGCGGCCAACTGGGATGGTGAGGGAGGGGAGAGGTTTGCAGACACCTCCAAAACCTCCATTTCCTCTGCTCGGGACCCACCGAACGCCCACGGGAGCTCCTGGACCGTTGCCCACAGCAGCAGCTGTGCAGGACGCAGCTGAGCGGGAGCACGGAGGGGACCGGCTCGTCACCGCCGAGGAGCGCAGTGAGTTAAAAACAGCTCGTTTCAACCCTGGAGCAAGGGTACAGCTTGTGCTAGTTTAGACGACAGCTGAACTGGAACGCCAAATGAATGGAATTTCAGTTTTGATGCAAAACAAGCAGAGTTTACAATTTCAGCAGGGAACTGTGCCAAAAAATCCTGACAAGCTCCCACAGGCTCCATCGCTAAGCGGTCACGGAGCCGTGCGGGTCCAGGCAGCTGCAGAAACTACCTGTGAAAAGGTGAGGTGAAAAGGTGGGGTGAAGAGAGCGAGACGGTCAAATGCAGAGGAACCCAAGCAGCTCAGATGAGACACACACAAGCAAACGGCATGAGCGACTACTTGCTAGTCCTGATGCAACCAGCCCGGCCTATTTGGGACAGTAACTGTGCAACACACTGAGAACGAGCTCCACGTGGTTTTCTTGGAGGATTAACAGCAACGTCTTAGCTGACTGTTCTGCTTGAGAGAATCCTGCCCGTTCCGAGGAGCTGCTGCTGGCCTTGCTCCCCGTGACACACTCAGGCGCGGACGGAGTCTGTGCTGCCAGCCCAAGGGGCAGCCGCAAGCTAAAGCATCTGCCCAGGCATGGAAGGAAGAGGGTTCTGGACATCCCAGGCAGCGGGTGGCAGCGTTCGGTGCTTCCTCTGCTGCTCCAACAGCTCACTGCAAATCCTGCCTCCTTTTGGGGAGCCAAATCATGAGGAAGATACCAGCCAATACAGAGGATGACTTGTGCCCAGGAGGGCACACGTGTGAGCAGGGCGAGCGCTCCGGCAGGCGCTCAGTGCACCAGCGCTCGCCCGGGTGAGCTCGCCGGGGCGCCCTGCGTAACAGGCTGCCCAGGATGTGGTTTAATGGCACTGAGTCACGGCGCCATCAAAGGGAGCTCGACACAGCCCAGGGCAACATCCCGCTCTTCTGGAGAGGTTGTGCTGGCAGCTTAGCATGAAGCTTGTCTGTACCTGGTGCTGCCCCAAGACTTCCTAACCAGCATCTCCAGGCTTTGGGGTCTGTGGAGAAGCAGCAGCTACGAAGTGCTGCGTACGCTGAATTACCTTGCCACTGCCAGTTATTTCTCTCTGCACCCTTTGGTACTGCAAGCAAAACACCAAGGAAAACATGAAATCACAGCAAATTATGTCTAAAGGAGGAGGAAGAAATTGTTAGGACCTGAAGACTGTAGAGACAGAGATTTATGTGTGTGTGTGTGTATTTGTGTGTATATATATATATACATATAAATAAAAATATACACTATATATATTTTCTGAAAAGATAAAAACACACAGAATAAGAATACTTAAAAAATACAATATGAACTTTATTGCATATATCACTCCATCATCACCTGAAGCTAAGAGAATAAATAAAATAAAACCTTTAAATTACTGAAGATGGGCTACATGAATCTGAATAAAATTGTGTGTCAGAGTGACATAAATCATCTTGGAGATTTCTGAACCATTTTGCTTCAAATTCTGTAGCAGACGCGGCAACCAGTGACGACAGCGCTGAGGAGTCCATGCACCTGACCTCTCCCTGAAACTCCTCTTTTATGTTTTCTGGTAGAAGATCCGCACCCATAACCTGCCAACAGGGTATGGAAGGAGATGGGAAATGAGAAAATAACTTGAAGGGAAAACAGGCAGTATTACATTAGTAAAAGGTCTGTACATGAAAAGTCTCTTCACATGAAAAGCTAGGGGAAGCAGCGAGGGGAAGTTCCCGTGTCCTGATTCAGTTGTTCGTGTGCTGCCTCCTGCGATAAATACTGCAAACTGGGAGCCTGAGGCTCCCACAGCCCCTGGCAGCCCCTGGCTCTGCCCCAGGGTGGGGATCCTGCTCCCCCAGCAGAGGCAGAAGCCCCAGCACCAGCTCCCCTCCAGTACCACCCGGTCAGACCAGGGCAAGGAGTTTCTTTTCCCAATCTTTTCAAAATCAGAGATCCTCTGCGTGCTACTGCCCTCTCATGGATGAAATCCCAAAGACTGCCTGTCAATTTGGCAGTGACTTGGCTTTTAGTGACGTAAAGCCCTAATTGTGACAGGAAAGTGAGAATCTCACTGACTCCCTTCTGCCCCTTTGAGTGTCAGAAATTCCATAAATGGCCCCACAAATGTTTAATTTTTATGAATAAAGCTATGCAATATTACTCTGCTCTTCTGTAGTTCTGTAAAACTAGAACCCATGCCCTGGACAGAATGAATTAAATATACACATATATATATATATGAGAATGTCCCTGTTTTGGGGGGATCTGCTGAAAGAAGGGAGTGTTTAGTGATCCTCAGCCCTCACTGAGGCCTCCTTCCCATTCCAGAGCGAAGGAGCTGGGATGGGAGCTGCCTCGGGCGCCTCGGCAGGACGCGGCCCCGTGACGAGACCTGCCCTTACCTGGGTCATGGCCTGCATGGAGCTCGCTGTGAAACCCAAGTGTTTCACTCTGTCCTCAATCTCTTTCTGACTCCTGGTGTTTTTCTCCAGAACAAAGGACGCCTGTTGCAACTGGGCGAGCTGAAGTAAAAGCCTGGAATGAGACAGACAGTTAGAAAAGGCACCGCTGGCAGCAGGGCAAGGCAGCAACCCCCCAAAGGACTAAAACGTAACACTTGAAAACAGTGTTTCCCCCTGACTGCCAAAACTGCAGGCAAACCAATACATGTGTATGAATCCACCAGGGTTGTGCTACACGACTGCTGTGATAAAAGTACAACCACCGTTACCACGTTTATTGAAGTTAAATGAAGCAGATGTTAAAATACAGATGTGTATTTGTATAACAGAAGACTCAAGTCTTCAACACAAGTCTTAATTTGAGCGTTATGTCCATCAAAAATCACAAGTCTGAGCCAACAAGCCATTTGTGAACTTTTGATTTGGAAATAAGCAATAAAAATGGAAAGGATTTTTCCTGCACACGTTTGCTTCAAAATTTGCAGCCATTCAATATAAAAAGAATGAAATCTCAAAATAAAGCATTTCTCTTTTTTATTTTGTTGGCAAAACTGAAAGATTAAATTACTCACAGTGTTTTAACACAGAATCCTATTAACTACATAAATAGTAAATAAAAATAAATAAATATTAAATAAAAATATTTTTCAGATGAAATTTACCCTGTTCATTAGTTTATGCAACACTTACATCTCACTTAAACTCAGTAAACTTGAGTATATTAGAAAACCTATTTAATGCATAAGCCCTGGGCAGGGGTTTCACTGTCCTGTATCAGTGTAAAATCCACTGAACTTCTCAACAGTTCAGGGATCCTCTCAGTCACAGTACAGTCAGAAGTAATTTTAGATGGTTTTAAATTTCTTAAAATTCACGTTCATAGGACAGTTTCAAGGTGCTCAGTGTAAATATTTGCAGAAGTTCATAAAATGCCTTTAACATTTGCAATGATTAACACATTATCTAGAAGCAAGATTATTTTACCAAAATAAATAAACAAATGAAAATAAAAAATAAAATATGGTTCCTAATTATCTCTTTGAAAGATTATGTTTGAGCTCATTTGATTTGTGCAAGAATATTAGCAAGCAACAGAAGAAAAAGTAAGAGCATTTTAATGCACTCGTGTCAGTCTGCTGTCACAGAGCTCACTTTTCCAACTCATCCACATGCAAACTAGGAGGAATTATTAAAATAACCCTTTTTCTCTCAAATATTCTCTCCTACAAGGCAGACTGGCCAGTCTTCCCTTTTGGAGAACTCAGTTGCTGTGTTTTTAATATCAGAGCAGAAAGTAGTCATGCTCTAATAGGGGTATTTGCTGGAGAACAAATACTTTCATATATAATGATTTGAAAGATTCATATCTTAAAATCATTTAAAAAACACTTTATTAACTCCATGTGACACTGGAGTCTACCCTTGCCACTGAAGTGTAAGTTGTTCACAACTACCACGTTGGTGGCCTTTATTCCTTAGGTCTCTAGCAATAGGGGGGTTCTGTTTGTGCTGCTGATAAAGAAACAAATACTTAAACTGAAAATGTAAAATCGCAGTATTAAGGCTGGAAATAAAATGCTTAAAATTGTTTTTTGGGTTGAGAAAAAACACCCACACCATCTTAAGAAAATATTTAGTTACCTTGCTCTAATAAACGAGGCACAGGCCTTTACCCCAGCTTTCTTCAAAGTGTCCTGCTCCCAGGGCTCGGATGTTTTTCGTTTCCCTTGGTCCCTTCTTTCAGCTTCTTCGGAAGTGCAGAATTCCTTTATTATTTGCCTGTTGCTACAAGTTACTGGATTCTGATTGTTAGTTTCTACAGCAAGGCTGGGCCAAAACCATTCCTTCTGGCTCTCTGATCTGAGAGACTGCAAACTACCCCCTCCTCCAGTCGCTGCTTTGAATTTACTGTCACTTATTCCAACCTCTTCGGAGTGACTTAGTTTCGTTTCTGGAGTGAATGATGGAGGCAGGTTCTGCAAAAGGCTCGTGTAGGCTTCAGCAAGAGACTTCCAGTACCAGGGGTTGAAGGGGTGCAAGCAGATCAGTTGCTGCAGACACGTAATCTCTTTTCCTACATTTTCCACGCCCTGATAAATGGCAAATTGCAGGTTGAGAACAGTTGTTAAGTGATCTGTATTAGTAGCACCACTTCTCTACAAACAAAAGAAAATAAATTAGAACCAGCCGTAGGACCACATCATTGCCTACAAAAATGCCTCTTTGAATAAGGACACACAAGTATCTCTAAAGGTAATTTTTTAATCACACAGGACTGTGTCAACTCTGCTAAATATTTTAAATAACACAACATGGCACAGGTCATGCATGATCAAGTTGACAGCACTCTCCTAGCTGCCCTGTCCAAGGCCGAAAGGCAAAAAGGTCCCTGAATATTATCATTTGCATGTAGAGCTTTGTACAGCTGCCTTTCTTTGCAGCATGAACACCTTCTATATACAATAAACAGCAAAATCTCAGCAGATTGCCAAGCATCTGGACGTTTTGCTTTATGGGGGAAAACTCTGCTTGTGGTTAGATACTCTTCTTGGTGGCAGGTTGGCAGGGTATGCTCGGAAATAAAAGGAAATTCTGACCTGTCACTTTTATAGTGGAAAGATTTAAGCACCCGTTTATCCCCTTTCTTATAATTCCAATTACATTACATTAATTCTGCCTAGCAGAGCATGATATTTAATTCCTTCCAGGACTGCCAGCCTCCTTGCACAGGCAGCTCATTGTGGTACAGGGTGTTCTGATTTCTAAAGAGTGATTATATCTGCAGTGACAGTTACCCTCTGTTTACCAAACACTCCGAGCACTGAACATCCTGCAGGATTTTCCACGCAAAGCCTCTTTTTCCAGAAAATGCTGCACATAAAAAAATTACTAGCAATATTTCTAGGTTAGAAGTATAAAGGAAAGCTTCGTTACCAGTTTTTCTGCAATATCCAGAGCCTCCTTGTGCCTTCCCAGGCGAGCCAGACACCGGGCCTGGCCCTCTTGGACATCTCTTCTCATTGCAACGTTACTGTGGGGCAGGAGCAGCAGGCAGCTCGAGTACTCACACAAGGCTCTCTAGGAGGGTGGTGACAAAACGAAAAGCAAAACAAGCAAAAGACATATTTATTTACTTAAAGGCAAGCCTGACAGTATGTTTTGTTCAGAGCTATAAGCTAAAAGACTTACAAGGACAATTCCAGAGCTGAAGCCCCCGTTTCCTTCCTCCAGACTGAGCTACCCCCAGCTGGCAGCAACGAGGCCAGGATGACACCAAAGGGACCACCCACGTCTGGGCGGGGAAGAGCAACCTCGGGCCCAGCTCATGTTTAAGCCCAGACACTTTTCCCCACCAGGCTGGATCCAGAAGGGGCTCCAGGAGTTCACCTGCAGATCCTGAGCCAAGGCACCTCTCCCCTGGCTGGCAATCAGAGTGCTCATCCCAAATCTGGGGCACCTGGTTTCCAATATTCTCAGGGAGAAGGTCTGAAACTCTGTGTCCCTCACATGAATAACCTGCAAGGCAGAGGGATGGTGACTCTCCATCACTCCTGTAAGGTGGTTCTAATTTGCATGAAATATTTAAATATTAATTGGGCCAAGGAAAAAGACAAGAATGAGCAATACTCCATGGCTCAACGCTCAGGGCACTCGGCAGGGCTCCAATTAACATTTGAATACATTATATTAAGTATTTAGTGAAGGTAAGAATGGAGTCTTGGTTCTTCTCCCTCTGTGTGAGTGCTCAGAGAAGACAACTAAAGAGCAGGGCTCCTTCTCTCATCTCTCCAAATGAATGTTTAATTATTTCTTGCAAACTTGAATGGTTCTAAGAGGCAACTTACAGGCAATACACCCTAGGCACCTCCCAGCATAATGGCTGGAACCTATTTTTTCTCTGGCAAACACAAAGTTCACATTCCTTCTCGAGCAAAAGCAAGAGATTTCCTTTGCCCAGTGAGTGCAGTAGCCCTGGGGCAAAGGTATGTGAGGAAGTTTGCAGGACATTCCCGTTTGCCTTGTTACAAGCCAGGGATCTAACCCTGGCAGTGAACTGGCAAAAAGACCCCCGGGTAGATCGTGCATCACCAGTACAAGGGACCTCAGCGGGGACATGGGAAACAGATTTGTCACGCATAGCCACGGTGGCAGCAAGACTGAAATAACAGCAAGAAACAGGAGCCAGTGCAAACCGAGGTGAAAACAAACCCACAAGTCCAGAAGCTGACCTGAGGGACATGACATTAGGGAGCCTGCAATGCAAAGCATTATCTGGAACCAGAAGCTCTCAGAGTTGAAATGAGCAGGAGAGGCCGATTTGCAGCTTGTGTGAACTGGACCCTGGAATTAGGACTGCAGAGGCTGCAGAGCTCAGAGAGCAGTGAGGACAGGGCTAGGAGCACAGCAGGCAGGAGCAGCAAAGGGGAACACGGCCGGCCCCAAAGGCACAAGGTATCACCCAGGGCACGCTGAGGCAACAGGGAAACGGGACAAGCGACGGCGGGGCCCTCAAACCACCCGTCAGTCTCTGTGGAT
>NW_010586500.1:101649-114002 GCF_000705375.1 Tinamus guttatus
CGCCTGCGTCTACACCAGCTGCTACTGGGAAGGGCCGAGGTCTATAGGTCTGAATTTTAAAAAGAAAAAATAAGGGGGAAAAAACATAGTGGAGACGAGGGGGTGCCATTCCGGCTGTGGAACTGAGCGTGTGAGCCCGGAGGCCTCAGATCAGGAGCCTGAGCTCGGGGCTCTGCTGGAAGCGAGACTGCGAGCAGGAGGGAGGAAAGAAAAGATAAACGAAATCCTTGTGTTTTGCAGTGAAGAAAACGTTTGGAAGCTGTGCGACTACATCCGAAGCCAGGATCAGTATCCCCTGGAGGAATTCTATGCGGTTTTCATCTCCAACGAGAGGAGGATGGTGAGTCGTGGCTGCAGGAGCCTGGAAGCGCTTGGGGCCTTGGCCTTGCAGCCCCGAAGGCCTTGGGGTGCTGGGGCCTGTGGCCAGGGGTCTGTGGACCAGCTCAAGCTGATCCATATCGAGGATCCATATTTCCATATTATCTCATGCATTTGATGCTGCTTGTAAGGCCATGCATCGTACCTGTAACCTGCCGTGTAGGAGGATGATGTATTCATATGGTCCAGAATACTGTTTGCAGCTGAGTGCTCTGAAAAGGTCAAAACTGGTGCTGTTTTTATTTTTTATTTATTTATGTTTTTCCTGCAGCAAGGTATAAGCAGGTGGGATGTGTTGGCTGGCAAAGACCTACTTGTGTTAATCTTTATTCAGAATTATGTATGACTTTCAGATTCCCCTATGGAAGCAGAAATCTGGACATGGAGATGAACCTGTTGTCTGGGTAAAGGATTTTGTTCTTTATGTATTTTTATGTGATTTTTTTTTTAAATTATTTTATTTTTTGTATAGGTCTTTAAGGTTTTTTTTTGTTGTTGTTTGTTTTTTTTTTTTTTTTTTTTAGTGTGTGCTTTCCTAACTGGCATCTGCAGAATCAGACATAGGTAATGTTAGCTGTATTTTTAACAAGTTCCAGTTCTGTGCTGAAGTTCTGTGTTAATGACACAATGCCAGTATTTATTCTTCTACAATAGATACATAAGCACTGTAAATCAGCTCTCCTTTTTACTGCTTGTAGTAATGTAATAATGAGATACTCACTAAAATATACACATGAAGAACATTGGTAAAAAGGAATAACAAGCTTGTGAAAGTTGTTTTGCATATATTTCTAAAGCCATCAAATTTGCAGAATTTCAAGGAAGAGATGTTTGTACTTTTGAGAAGCGAATGAATGAAAATACCTATATGCACTTGGCACAGGATGGAAAAATACAAACAGTACATTTCTTCAGGTGTCAGCATGTAAATTGATCTTAAGTGATGGCTTTACAGTGTTATTTGTAATGAATGTAACTCAGTAATTGCCATTACAGAATTTCTTTTGAATGTATGTCATTACAGTGTTTTTTTTTTTTCCAGTTATCTTGTTAATGCAGAAGCATTCTTCTAGTTTGATGTTACTTTTGTAGATCAGGAAATGTAGCATAAATCCAAATTCAGTTCTCGGCACTTTTAGACACGTGATATGCATCATGCCAGAATGGGGAGGATTTTTTTTGGAAGAAAAGATGACAAAATGCTTGAGTCTTTTAAATTGCTTCAGGAATAATTAATTCTCTCCCCGAATGCTGGCATGTTTATAAAGTTTTTTAAAAAGGTTTATTTTGAAAATAAATCTGAATGTTATCAAAAAGGCCTATGATGAAAGAGAGGAATAGAAGAGTCAGAGAAGCCCTCTGTGAAATGTTAGTTTTCTTTCAAATTCATGGCTTGAAAGCTATTTTTTTGATATTGCAATGCCTTGCAGAATTTGTGCAGCTTGAAGTTATTTTTTTTTATTATACTCTGTAAATGCTTTTCTAAACACAGTTCTTACATCCAGTTTTATATCCACTTAGTATTGTGGTGCATGCAGAATTTGTGCAGCTTGAAGTTTTTTTTTTATTATACTCTGTAAATGTTTTTCTAAACACAGTTCTTACATACAGTTTTATATCCACTTAGTATTGTGGTCTGTCAGAATAGCTTTCCCAAGATCTTTTTCATTCCAATCCCCTTATGGTTAGCATAGTTCAATATTGAGAATGTGAGTGGATTTACTGTTCATGTTATTAGCTGTGGTTACTAACAAGCTAATTTAGTTCTGCAAAACAACAGTGTTAGTAACTCGTACCAAAACAAAAGTAATTCCAGTTTCCCCAAACCTGAAAGGACTCTTTTCCATACCTACATGCTTTGTATGTTAGGGAGTAAAATTGCTTCTCAGAACTTAAGTGTCAAGGCAGAGCAGTGCAATATTATACCCATTTTTCCCCAGCTTTTGCAGAAATTCATCTTATTTCTATAGTCTAGATTTTTTTTTTGAGTCACATGCTGCTTTTTCAGCTGATTCTGGCAGCTAAATTCACAGCCTGTGTTATTACAGCAGGTAAACATCTCTTATTAAAATAGGTTGCTAGATATTTGTGATGTTAATATATCATACATTGCTGCGAGCTTTTACTGAGAAATGGAACTAAGCCAGAAATGCATTATTCCACTCAAATTCTCATTGTATTTTGGTGCAGTATGTGAGGGAGGCATCTCTGCTGTTTTCTGAGTATAGTGTGCACTTCAGTTTGCCTGTGTAGTTTTAAATCAAAGCAGACCACTAGAAAATAGGGACAGTACCAGGAGCCTCCTAAAAGAAACAGTGGGGGCAGAACATTAGATTTAAAGAACAGGAGCTACAAACCTTGATTTTAGGAAAGACGTTTTCATTCCCTTTCCTCATTTCTCACTAGCAACTATTTTGCTAATAGCAATCGTCTTTCCTCTCAGGACTACCATGTTATTTTGCTTCATGTTTCAAGTGGGGAGCAGAATTTCATATATGACCTGGACACGGTGTTGCCATTTCCATGCTCCTTTGATGTGTATAGTGCGGAGGCCTTTAGGCTGGATGACTGCCTGCGCCCAGAGTTTCAAAGGTGAGGACATAAAAGATGAAGAACAGTAATGTTGTTCTGGGAAGACCACATTTAAGTTGTCTTGATTCATGCAGAATAATGAAGATGCTTTTTTGTTATACTCCAGGAAACTAAATTCACTCTATTTCTAAAGCCCCTGGAGCTGCCTTCATTTATTCGTCAGAAGCCCTCTTTCCTGCCATACTTTCCTGTTAACCGTTTAGCTGCTTGACATAGTATTTTTGATTTACTTGCTTAGCTAAATTAATGCCCTTTGTGAGAAAGAATGGGCTCTTGTTCTTTGTACCTTCATTTAGTCGTCAGAAGCCCTCTTCTTTCCTGCCATGCTTTCCTGTCAACCATTTAGCTGCTTGACATAGTATTTTTGATTTACTTGCTTAGCTAAATTAATGCCCTTTGTGAGAAAGAATGGGCTCTTGTTCTTTGTGACAAAGGCAGTATTATATTGTCTCCATCTTCTGATGTAAATTTATTGTTTAGGAAAATCAGAATGATTCGAGCAGATTTATACTTGAGGACATTTGCTTCAGACCGTTCTCATATGAAAGATGCCAATGGCAAGTGGCAGAAACCTCCTCCTTCCTACCCTTGCATTGAAACTGCAGGTAAGGTGCTAGAACTCAATCTGGACTTCATAATTTTCCTTTTTCTTTTTGTGAGATCAATGATACAGTCAAAGATGTGAGTCAAGCATGCTTCTATAACCCATCCCAAAGCACATTACTGCATGTGAAAATGTAAGCCTGTGAACCATTCGGTATTTCCTCTTGCGAGTATGTGAAGTCTAGCAAGCCTCCTGGCATTTACCATTATCCAACACTAATTATTAGTCTTCATAAACTGAGCAGAGAAGGAGGGGTGAGAGAATTGTTCTCTCAGTGTAACCAGCAACTGGAGCAAGATCACGTAACCTGCTCAGGATCACAAAGTGATATTTTTGCACCCTAATTGCAGTGTGCTTTAGGTGGCAGGTCCAGTTCTTGCAGCGTAAATTATTTTGACAGAATGAAGAGGTTTTTTTTTGGCTCGGTTTAGTGTAGTAGACTTGCCTGCTCCAGTGTTTGAGCTGTCTGATTCAGGTGAATGGCTCTAAAGATGCTGCCAAGGTAGAGTGGCAAGTTGTCAAACTTTGCATCAAGCTGCCTTAGGGCCTCTTTTAAGTAATAATTCAGTCCCAGCACAGAAGAGCTGCCATCTCTTCTATAAAAATTCCTAGATCATTCTTACTGCATGGTATTTCGGTTTCTTCTAGCCATGTGTTGGGCAATCTGGCTAACATTTGCCATGTGTTTATTTGTTCTTTCATTTTCCTTGCAGATGGAGAAAAGGGTGGTGAAGTTTTATTTTGAAAGTGTTTTCTTGTTATTGCTGTGTGTGTTTTGGCTACTTTTTTAATAAAACAGTAAAGCTGTGTATTTGTATTCAATAAAGTAGGGTCAGAGAGACCTGTTTTCTATTTTAGATTCAGGATTGTGAAGCTTGTTGGGGTTTTTAGTTGCAGGGAAGTTGATTCTTAATCTTTGCCCTGGCCTCTAAAAGGTCTGGTGCTTCACATTAGGATAAAAATGAGTGGTGAATGTGGGTTCCTACACAGATGTAGTTTTCTTTGTGAAGCTTTTGGTGTTTTTTAGACATTTTGATTATGAAGCACCTTAAATTATAGATCTTGGTTCTCATCTTCAGTTATTTAGTATGAAAAGCTAATGTAGCAAGTAGAGGTTGCATAAACTGCAGTGTGTGCTTCACAGTTAGCTGGAGCTTCCTAAATACAGAAGGTTTCTTCCCTGTTGGTACCTTACTGTGGAAAGAGCTGAGAGCTAATAAGTGTGATGAATGTCAGGCAAGCATGTACCAAGAAGAGGGAACTTTTAGTCAAGTCAAAATAGTGGAAAACATTACTTGCAGACACTAAGGTACAGAATGAATGAAAAATTTGCAGATGTATAGATGTAGTCAGCTGCAGTGAATGCCTCTGTGGTTAGAAACCCTTAGATTCTCCCTTTATCTGTCTTGCTTGGTTGAGCTCTACCTCACAGGCAGAGGATCTCAGACACTTCCCAGATTGTGTTGATGGTAGATGCATGAACCCTCATTCCTCCTGTGTTTTGTTTTTTTTACTCTATGCCATGCTGCATGGGTCAGATGAGAGAATCATAAGAGTCCTTCAGGTTGGAAGGGACCTCCTTAGGTCATCCAGTCCAATCCCCTGCTCAAATCAGGTCAAAGTAGGTAAGATTGCTCAAGGCTATGTGCAGTTAAGTTTTGAACACTTCCATGTATGGAGAGTCCACAGCCTCTCTGTGCAATCTACTCTAGTATTTGACCATCTTCAAGATAATTTTCATGTTGTGATATTTAATTGGAATTTCCCATGTTCCAGCTTGTGTTTGTTGCTTCTTGTCCTGTCATCAGGTGCCCTCAGGAAGACTCTGGCTCTGCCTTTCCAGTACCCTCTGATCAAGTAACAGTAATTAGCCAAAAGATTGCCTGCCCTGCAGTCCTCTCTTTTTGAGGCTCAGCAGGCCTATGTATTCTCCGAGCTTCTCATATGTCATGTTCTCTAGTGTCCAGCCGCCTTTGTGTTCCCTGCTGGACTCACACCACTATGTTAGTATCTTTCTTGTACTGGGGAGTGCAAAGCTGAACTCAGAACTGCAGCTCTGCAATGAGATATTTCCATCTCTTTGTGCTGAATATTGCAAATGAGAGTAACTGTAACTGTCTGCAAATCAGGGAAACCGATGGTGCTTGCACTATGTAACTTCAAGGTTTCTGTCACAGCAGAAATGGGTTGTATCAGATCTAGGATGATATTTCAGTGCTGATTTCTCAAGCTTTGTTTTATCTTGTCTTTGATCACTTGAGGCATCTGGTACTACTTGGTGCCTCTGTGTCCCCAGTGCTGTAAGGCATAGAGAGGTCTGGGTTTTGCTGTGTGGAACTTGCATGTGCCTCAATTTTGGCTGAATCTAGGCCTTGTACTTAGTGATGCAGTGCTGGCTGCTAGCAGGAATCCCAGCACCCTGCCAGGAGCAGGTAGATGTAGAGAGCAGCCCTGCCAGCAAGGCAGGAAGTTCTGGTAGGAGCTGGTAGTTCTCTTCCTTTAGAGACAGAGTTAAACTACTGTCTCAGCATGGTTTTGTCAAGCATGAAAACGCCTTATTTTAAACTTGATGGAAAACTGGGTGGCTGACCTCCTGTTATTGTAAGGGAGCCTGGGGGATTCATTTTCACATCCATGCCAAATTCCATTACAGATAGCTACTTTCTCCAGTTTCAAATAGATAGGATGCTTTGTTTTCCATGTTAATTTGTGTTTGTATAAGATTATAAATTGCTCATATACTTCATGTCAGAAGTGACTGCAACTTAATGGTTTGAAGAATGGACCAACATATGTTGTTTTAGAATTAGTTTATTTGTGAGACAGATCAGAACATTGTATTTTATTATCATTATTATATTGTTGTTATTTTGAGCACCCAAATTCTTAAGTTTTTGAGAATATAATTACAAAAGCATACAAACTTTTTGCATTTCTTTTGTTTATATGGCTCTGAAAAAATATATTGATCTTCTTCAAAGTATGAGTGCTAGGCTGTTACAAAAATTAGCTCTTTGTGTTTAATCATCTCTAGTACTGCTGCATTGCCACCATTTGTTAAATGTTAAAGTGTGTTAGTTGCACTTACTCTTCTTATCCTGTGGATTTTGAAAGCTCTAAGTAAAATTAATAATGCAGGTGTTTCTCCTTGATATTGGAATATTGCATCTTCCAGAGCAGCTGCTGAGCCAGAATGCAGCACTTCAGAAACAGAGATTCTGTATTATCTAAGTCAAATGAAAGTTAAATAGGACCATGGATAGAATAATGTAATTCTCCAAGATGGAGTTGGGGCAGGATACTGGGACCAATGATGATTTTTATCATTATTATTATTATTAATGAAATATAACAGGAACTAACCTTCTTTTGGAATTAAATCGAGGGGCCTCTGTCAGTAACTAATGAAGCTTTTTTCCAAATACTACTCCAAAAGGAACAATTCCTAAATTAACTGTGCTGCTCATTGTGTTGCAAAGTAAACATTTTAAAGCAAGCCTATTTTGAGACGTGAATTCAAGTCTGTGCTTAACTTGATTACAGCTTCATTTTTTTTTATTTCTTGCAAGCATCTTAGCATTATTATTTTTTTAAAAAAAAGGGAGAAAAAAAGAAAAAAAAAACCCAGAAAACTCCAGTCACCTCAGATGAGGAATTGCTGAGCATTAGCCTTTTGCAGCTGGTTCCTGCATTCCTGTTTCCCAGAGCCAGGCCTGTGTTTCATGCTGGCTGCTGCTGCAGGTGCTGCCGGCAGCTGGTTAAGCGACGTGATGAGCAAGGCGCAGCTGTGGGGTCAGGGTGCCCCCTCGCAGCACCGCAGGTTCCAAGCAGCCCTGTTGGAATTCACATTCCTGAGCTGCAGCAGACTGGCCTGGTCCCAGCAGGGTGCCAGGTGCCGCCTGCTGAAAGACAACAGGAGAGTCTGGTGTTTTATTCAAAAAATAAAAATGAAGATCATAATGATATGAACCAGGGATTCATGATTCTAGGGCTGCTCTCCTGGCCTGGGGTTTGCTTTAAAGTCTTCTTGCTACAAATTAATGGGGTCTGATTCTGTTTACTTTCAGAGTCCCGATGATACCAGCCCTCCTTTCTGCAAGCCAGTGTTAAACACAGCTTGCACAGTGCACTTCAGAATTACAGCGCAGTCCTGCTGCTTCTATGCAGCCCTTAGCATATGCTCTAGCTCTGTAAAGTATTGGTTTGAGTTCCAGGTCTTCCTTAGGTGTGTGGCTGCACACTACTAATGGCAACATTGATTTGTCAAGGCTTTTTGTTCTTTTTAATTATTAAAATTCATTGTTGTCTCTCTCTCTCTTTTTTTTTTTTTAAGAGAATGAGCTAATAAATGCTGGGGATGGGATATGACACGTGTGTGTGGCAGGCAGGCAGTTAGACCCACACCAGGCAGACATCTGCAGTGTCTTGCTGTGCCCTCTCTGTGGGGGGGTGGTAGGCTCCTAGCGAGAGCAAAGACGTCCTTGATGGGGACGCGAGTAGCTCGTGTGCACCACGGCCCCTCTGTTCCTCTCATCCGGGAATAAAACTCCAATCTGCCGAGTTAGGTCCTTCGCTCCTGAGCTTGTGTGCAAGTTGATCAGTGCAGTGATGTGTGCGAGTTGATCAGTGCAGTTGATTGTGCTCGTGCAGGGGGCTTGGACTAGATGACCTCTAGACGTCCCTTCCAACCTCAGCCATTCTGTGAGAGAGGCAAATAGAAATATTTAAATACTATTGAGTGGCTTATTGAAATTCTATCACTCCATTTTATTCTAAGATGGACTGAGGTAGTTTGTACAGTCAGTTACACAGTCGCTGTGTCCAACTGAATATGGTAACAACTTCTCCAGTCTGCCTGCAAGGGGCTGTCTCCTCCCAGGTGGGAGAGGGGGCTCTGAGAAGAACTGCAGACATTTAGATAAGTCTGGGGAGACCCCAGCTTCCCAAGGTCTTTAGGTGCCCTCAAGTTAGAGCTGGGCTTTGTGGCTTTGGTTCAGACCTGCTGACCACAACCAACCTTTAGGCAGCTCTTGTTGGGCCGTGTTAGTCCAAAGTCTGAAACGCTGCTTTTTAACTGCTGTTGGCAGAAGTCGTGTGCGTCAGAGCTACTAATGCCATCTGATAGTGCCTGGGTTTTTATTTGCCCCTGCTCAGGGCAAAAGTGGCCTGATTTAAAGAAGGAAAAAAATGGCAAGAATACCATCACCGTGGTCTCACTGGCAGTGTGTTTGTAGCAAAGGGATTCAGTACTTGCCAGTGCAGGTTGGTGACCAAAGAGGGCCATGAATATAAGGTGAATGTTTTAAAAAGGATGAAAAAATCTGTTGTTCTTGAGCTTGTATAAGTCTTATGCAGTGAGTGCTCCTCCTGTGCCTTTGTAGAGAAATCCACTGAATTTGTCAACAGTATCATCCAAATCTCTCTTTTGTAAATTCAACTGTTCTAACTTTTCACTGGCCTCGGAGAAAGGATTTTTCTTGTGCATTTTTTTCCCAGCAGTTTCCTAAAGCTGTAAGGTCCAATATAGCATGCACACCATTCAGATACAATATGTGAGTAATAAGTGGCACAGGTCTCATCAATTCAATTCAGTACAGTGTGCGAGGTCTCATTATGGGCTTTTTTCCCCTTTTTTAATGGGTGGTTACCCAGCTGTCATGCTGCTTCAGTGCCATCTACTGACTGGTTCTTAGACCATCTGCTCTTCGTGCAAAAGCTCTTGTTTGCTTTTTACAAATAATTTTTCCTTTCATTAGACTTCTGTGATGGACTGTCTTGTGCTCTGTCACAATCTTTCTGAATTCAAAAGAATGTTTTACTTCCTCCAGGCATTATGATAGCAACTTTCATGTTGGTGGTAACAGCAGCTGTTTAGTAGCTGTGCTGGAGCGATCCCTGTGGGCTTCTTTACCATTCATGGAGCATTCTTATGAAATTGTTATTCCAGTATACTCAGTGCACATAAAGCAGGGACTTCCTTCAAACCTTAAACTACGTGCATGATCACATCAATTTTAAAACAAAAGCATCGGTTCTTACTCTCAGCAAGCAGCGGTTCTTACTCTCTCCTGCTGGTTTTGATCTGCAACATGGGTGGCCTTGTGGCATTGAACTCCCCACGTAGTGAAACGGGCAGCTTGGCCTTGTTCTGCCTGACTCGCTTTAGCAAAGGATTCTGCTTGAAGGGACACAAGGATTTCAAAATGTGAAACTTGGAAAATGAAAGGAAAATGGTAGGTTTGGGTGCCAGAGAAGTGGAGAGAGCTGCGGTGAGGCTGATCACAAAGCTGTAGGATAATGTACATGTGATGTGAAGGAGAGGGCTTCAGAGGCTGGATTACACAGGGGACTGTTTGGGTATAGGATTCCCAAACATACTTTTCCCATCCTTATTTAAGCTCTCCATAATGGTAAGCTTGATTATGTGAGTGTTTAGTAGCCGAAGAAGTTTCTACCCTGTGGAATTTCTAATCCATTCGTTAGACCCTACTCTTGTTTAGTTCTTAATCCTTAAGTGTGCATATGAGTCATTCACGTTAAAATAAATACAGCATAAAAGCTTAACGGTAAATCCCTTGGCTCTCCTGGTCTCTTCTCTAAACTCTTCCTCTTCCAGTTTTCTTTTAATGAGTATTAAAAATTATTTGCACAGATCATCAGTGGTGACATACAGAGCCAACTAAACTCGGCACTCGGAGACCTCTCTGCAGTACGGGTTAGAGGCAGGAGGAAGGCAGAGCAGCTCCGTTTCTGTCCGAGTCTGCTGCCCTGATTATTCAGTGTCTTTATAGCCACTGCAAAAGGTCTCTGACTCCGTTCAGACCTTCAAGGGAGAGGAACATCTCCTTTTCCTCTGGGTAACCACATTTATGTGAATAGACAGACCCTGGGACTCCTGTTGAATGCTCTTAACTCTTTGCTGTCACATGTGTTTTGATCTGTACTATCAAAGTGATTTTCTTTTTTCTTGGCATTTCATTGAAAGATATATTTGCCTGTGCTACAGATGCTGAGTCAGCACCTTTAATGTTTCCCCCTTCTTTGTTCCTTGTTTAGACTCCAAGATGAACTTGGATGATTTCATCAGTATGAATCCCGGAGTAGGATGGGGCTCAGTGTTCCCCCTGACGGACTTTGTGCATCGGTTTGGCAGACAGATGATTCCAGCTGTTCCCTGAGAGGGCACTGAAGCAACCAGAGTTTTCTCTGCTATTATTGCATTAATGCATTTTGCTGCTCGTACATTGTATTTATCAATCGTTTACATTTCTTTACATGGAATAAGTATTTGGGCAAATACAATATCCAATCAGGAATATCATGAACTGAATAAAAACCTTTATTTTGATTATGTAAGAATAAGTGTTATTTAATAAATCAAATGCAGTCATCCCACAGTAAGCATATTTCCATTTACTGTGCTCAAACTGAAAAGAACATTTAAATGCTGTAAGAAAAGCTCTCAGAACAATATATGCATAAACCATGGAGCAGTGTAGCTCAGGTTGCTAAGTATCACTGCCTTTTAGAAAGAAGATAAAGAATATTCCCTTTATATAAGAGATAATAAACAGACTAGTGCATCTCAATATAGCTGCTAGTGTTATCAGTCAGGCCCATCAGTCAGTCTTGGCTCCCGAGCACTGTGTAAAAGCAGGTTAATATCTGGATTTGTGCTGTGCAGGGGCAGAGCTAATTCAGCTACATGGCTCTAATGCCAGTGGTGCCTGGAGGATGCAGCTGCTTTGCCTCCTTCGTGGGCTGCGCGTTCTCACCTGCTCCTGCATGCCAGCACTTGGTGCTTGTCCAGGGGAGAAAGCCAAACTGACAGGAAAAAAATGTTGTTTTTTTTTCCTGCCTTTTAGCTCCTTGGAGCAGCTCGCCAGGAGGTCAAGTAGTTGCTCTGTAAGGAAAGCAGCGGGAACATATGGCTGGGGGCAAGGGGCTGCCCCATATGTGGGGGCTAAAGGGGCTTAGTGTGGGGCCAAGCTGCAGCCCTGCATGAGAGCTGTTGTGGTGGGGAGGGATTTGGAGCCTGGGCTCTGCTGTCTCCCAAGTGCCCTGAACTTGGGATTATCAGAATAATCTGAATGAGGCATTGCATTCCTTCCTTCGGAGCCCTTCCATTTTAGGGACTGTCATATCAGAGAATCTCAGAAGTGCAGAACAATTCAGGTCTGCTGGGAACCTGGGAGGTCTCTAGCCCAATCTCCAGCTCAAATCAGGGTCAGGTCTGGCATGGGATCGAGCTGCTTTGGGCTTTATCCAGTTGGATCCTGGAAACCTCCAAGGATGGAGACTGGAGTTTAAGGACACATTTGTGATGGGCTCAGTAATAATGAGGAAAAGCACAGCAATGATTTTAAGAGTTAAAAGATTCTTTTATTTCTAGACAGAAGCGTAAAAGCTTCCAAGATATTTATGTGTATATCCTTATTCTATGCATACATTGTTCTATGCAGATATTACACTGTATCTCACAACACTTCCAGAGAATTTTCCCTGTGTGGTAACGGAAGAGAGAGAATGGCGAAGGCTGGGGGATTGACTTGCTGAGCTGAATTAATTTTGAAGGGAATCTGGATAAAATAAGGGCTCTTCCTCCGTAGCTCTTTTGGGTGAGGCCGATGCTTGGAGCGAGTGAGGGGCTGTTATTATCTACTGTGTCATTTACTGCTGCTCAGACGGGTCAAGGCTTTGCCAGCTGCAAACCCCACGGCAGGGATTTACCTGAGCAGCTCTATGGGGAGGGTAACCCAGTGCCCAGGATGTTGCACTT
>NW_010586500.1:121041-133946 GCF_000705375.1 Tinamus guttatus
CTTGTAGGTCTCCCCTTGGCTCCGCAGCTCCGCTGGGGTGTTTGGGGCTGCAGGGCACAGAGGGAGGCTGCGGCCCCCGGCACCCTCCACGTCCCTCCCCAAAGCGCAGATTTGTTTGTGGAGAAAAGGCAGAGGGGAAGCAGGACAGGGGCGGATCAGAGGGGCTGCCCCTAGGGCGGCCAGGATCGTCTGCCCTCCCCTCGTGCACAGAGCACCCGCCACCCTGGCACCCATTTTTTGATGCACTTTATGAATAAGCTCGTCCTTACTGACATACTTTCTTTTTTTTTTAAACACGGAGCTCTTTCAAAATCGTCAGACTCGTGCGCGCCTTCAGGAGGAGGCAATCAGATTTCCTGAGGCGAGCCGAGTTTCTCCATCTGCAGACGCGAAATCCAGAGGAGCGCCCGCGTGTTCGCTCTGCGCCACAGGCTCCAGCGCCCGCTTTAACCGCTGCAAAAAGCGGCAGGGAAGCAGCCGAGGCGGGAAGGCCGATAAGGCATCAGCAGCAAGCAGCGCCTGGATGTTCCATCCGCGCTGGAAACTCGTGTTTGCTCCCTCCCCTCCTCTGCTCCAAGTTCAAGGCTTGTTCTAACCAGAACTAAAACGATCCAAGTAAAACACATTAAAAAGGCATTAGCTTATTTTCTATTAAAAAGCACAATGTAACACACAGCAAGAACTGCCATGGGAGAGCTGGTGTCTTTCCAGCTTCGGGAAGGCCTCGGAGCCCACGGGAGTTATTTAGAGCCGCGCGGCTCCCGCCTCTGCATCCTCACGCAAGGAGCAGCTCAGGTTCGTGGAACACAAACCCACCTCCCACGTCGCAGCGCGGAGCTCGCCCAGCCCACCCCGCTGTAACGCAGGGAGACAAACGCAGGAGGTCAAGGGAAGCTTCACCAAGTTTGAGCACTCCCAGTTATTTGCACAAGTCATTTTCAAAGCGCTTTTGCCCCAACCTCTACCTTGCTGGGCTCTACACAGGACAGCGAGCGCTCGGAGGAATTCCCAGGGGATTATTGGCTTTGCTGCAGTTATCCTGCCTGAGCTTCACACCACCTGGCAAGTCCTTCTCACCTGAGGACGTCTTAAGGCAGGAGGCATTAGGGACAACACTAAGAAAAGGGGAAGAGTAATGATTATGCTTTTTCTGAAAGAATGGGGTCTGTATGGGTCTACAATACACCTCTAAAATCATGCATTTCCCTTAAAAGTTTAGTCGAGTACTTAATTTCACCTATTTTAATGAAGTTTGACTAAAAATACCCAGACTTTCTTTGCCTTCCCCCCTAAGAAAACAGCAGGTCATCTTGTAGTCAGGCTCCTCTTTCCAAAATTTTGCCTAAGAGACACAGTGTTATCAAAGACCTACAAAACTGCTCAAATATACTTTATTTAACAGTCAAAGAAATTGAAATTAAAAAGGCACCTGCAGTTTGTGCTCTTTTTTTTGTAGCTGGATTTCATAAGGCAGGTGATCCTGTTTTACAAAGATAACTTTGCACACTAGAATAGTTATTTACCCCCATTTACCCCAATTTTCTTCTATGGGCTCCACATTCACATTCCTTCTGAGCAGGAGCCTGGGTTTCATGGCATCATTAAGGTTGGAAGGGACCTTTGGAGATTATCCCATCCAGCCCCCTGCACATGCAGGGTCACCTTGAGCACATGGCACAAGGTGGCCTCCAAGCAGGTTTGAACGCTGCAGTTCTGACTTTAACCAGGTGCAACTGTAATTAGGCAAGAAAAATCTCTCAGATACTTTGACAAAAATAAACAAGAAGATACAACCCCCCCAACACCTGTAAGCCACAAGCTGGAGCTGAAGCTGTGGGGCCAGGATGAGCACTAGACTTTTCCTTCAGGGCTGCCGTTCCTCCAGGTGCTGCCAGAGCGCAGGTCCAGGGCACGAGCTCCACCTGAGCGCTGGTTTCCTCGGGAGGAGGCACCTCATCCGCCTCCCTTTCCTCTGAATTCCGGTGCAGTGACAGCTCCGGCTGTTCCGCACACTCCCCACGCACCTCCTGCCACCACAGCCCGGGTCCTGGCCTCCTGCAGCAGAGTTCCTGCTCACACCGCAGGAAGCTCAAGGCTCCTAAGGTCACCGGCTTGGAAGCAACGAGACAATCCACTGTGGTTCATGTTGTTTGAACATTTATTGCAATTCAGTGTCAAAAAAAGTCTTACAAAAATACTGTCTGCACAGAACAGCTGTAAAAAGAGTTGGGCATGCAAGGGAAAAGTGTGCAAATTTATATGGAAGGATTTTAACCACACAATAATATTAAACAGAAGTCTTACTATACAAGGGATGCCTTTCACTTCATATCATCTCTAGTTACAATGTGAAGGAAAAACAAAGCACAAGCTCTCTTCCCTATGGAAGCAGGTATTTATTGTGACTGCAGGTTAGGAACTAGCATGTTTGCTGCTTCCAATTCCAGAGTCCTCTCTGTAGCTGACCCGTGGGCACTTTGCAGCCCACAGCAGTGCAGGAACACAATTCCCCCCCGCTCCTCTGCCTTCATCTTCATCACCTCTTCCCTGGGGTGAAGGGCAGCACTCACTCAAACAAGGGGGGAGTTTCTCAGGCATTCAAGGTATTGATACAACAGAGACTGCGCGGGTCAGGATACTTATTCCGCCTGGGTCCAGATGCTGCAAAACCCTATTCACTGATGAGGGAGATGAGAAACTTGATTTGCAGCCCCCATGTCCTGACAGCCACACGGCAGCGCTGGGCTGGCAGTGCCACCTTGGGAGCAGCCCCGAAGCGCCGTGAGGGGCCGGGTGAGCCGCGAGGCCAGCGCTGCAGCCCCACGGCGGGAACAGCCCTCAGGGCCCCTGCCCCACGGGGCGCCCGTTCCCCGCAGCCCCGCTGCACAGAGGGGCTTTTTCATGGGAAGCTGTTTTTGGCAAGGGGCCGATTCACGGGGAACCTGTAAAAAGGGTTTGTAAGAACCAATCCCGAGGACAACACTGGTTTGCTATCCTGAAGGTAGGCAGGAAACAGCACGCCTGATTTATTAGCTATTTGTCAGTTTTAAAAACTCTATTTCAAGTGCTGCTACTAAAGGCTAAGGAGTTTCCTGGGCAGGAAGAGCTGGTTAACTCCCTGCACATGGGATAGGAGACAGCTCTGCAAGAATCAAACACGGACGGGAGCACAAACTGTCACTAGTGGAGGTCAAAACCTGGGGGCAAACAAAAATAAAAAAAGATATTCCCATATACAGAAAGTGGCAGGTTGCAATTAAGTGCTTACATACAAAGCATGTCTGAAGAGCAATACAAATTTTCTAATCACTTTATAAAAGCATCTAGAAACTCTGCAATATGAAAGAAACCCAAACAATATAGGAGGAGGTGCAGCACACGTTTTAAACGTCACCATCCCGTAGTTAGCATGAACAGCCTGAAGCAGGTACAGCCCAAGCTGTGCCTCGCACGTGGCTGCCACATTCAGGATCACTCCAAATACCTGCCCCTCTAGAGAGCTGAAACACTGAGATCCCTCCCCAGCCCGGATCTGTTTTTCCTCTCAGCAGCACCACGTTTGACACCGTTGCACTGGTTAACACAGAGGCCTTCTGCTGACAACAGTCACACGTCTTTGTATTTATGCTGGCAGGAAAAAGCCCATGGAGAGTGAAGCCCTCTTTCCTGGTGTGAAAAGCACTGCACACACCTGATGTGGACACATCCATGGGCTCAGGAGTGAACTGCTGCACTGCCAAAGCCCAGGGAAGAGCCTGTTTCCCCTGCACATCTGCAACCAGAGCTGCCCCAGGAGAGAGGAGCTTTTCATGCACGGGCAGCCCTGCACCCTCCTGCAGGAAACCCAGCTCGGCACTTGCCACCGCAGGGCAGGCAGATGCCTTTGTGCTGCTCAAGTACTGATGGCTTTAAGGGGTTACCTGATACAAACAGCTTGGGTATCAACACCAAAACCAGCACCGAATTCACCACAGTGCTGGCACTGCACCAGCCATGGTCACATAAGGTCTGATTTGACTGTTGCTGCAGCAGAAAGTGACCAATGCAGTAACTGGACAGAGGATATTGTATTGCTTTTTTATCAGACCTGTTAGATTTTTTGTTTTTTTAATTCAGCAGCTACGTGGTTTTCTGCTGCTTTTAATACTGACAGCAACATTGCAGGGTCCTGCATGAGTAACAAGTGTTGATTTCTTTGTACAAAGAAAACTCCTCAGCACTTTGACCCTTAAAGATCTACACAGATAACAAAAATTCAGGGAAAAACCTCTAATTGAAATAAATTCTCATCAGGAGCCCCTTTTGCACCTTGTTGTCAGTATTATTCTTGCAGGGGACAGAATCAACTACTTGCTCAAGACCAGGGCTGGCAGAGGCAAAGGTGGGAGCCTTTGGTTGAGACATTCCCAAATCCCAGGCAAGTGCTGGGATTAGCTGTGTCTTTGGGCAGGGAACACACGAGGCCAAACTTAAACCTAAGCTTAAATTCAGCCAATGTCCCAGTCTCACAGCACATACATGTTACTTGGCCATTAAAGCCTCAGACTAAAGCAGAGGAAGGTGACCCAGCCTTTCACTGAGGTACCACCGCATCCCCAGGCACAACAGGCTGACTGGCCATGGGTGGGAAGGAAGCACACACAAATCCAGCCCAAAGCCAGAGCTGCAGAGGGTTACCCAAGTCCTCTCACTGCTACAAGTGGTGAAATCTTCACCAAAATCTTCAAAACTGCAGCAACACTTCACTTGCAGGTTCCTGTCCTTAACACCCCCTTTCACCAAGCCAGATTTCAGCCTCATTAACCCACTGACATCAGTGTGGAAATGAAAGCAAACTGGTCTCCTTCACTCATGAAGAAATACCCCAAGGCCTAAGCTCTTTTTTTTTTCTTCTTCTCCTTAAAAGTAACAGCTTTTAAATCACTTTCAGTTGACACAGGTCTAATCAGCAGGCTTATGCTTTTCCCCAGCAATCAAGTTGATGGACAGGGCATCAGGATGAAGACAGGCTCCCTATCCAACATGGTTTTTCCTTTTCCCTGGACAGTGACAAGCTCCTCACCATGGTAGGGAGTAGCATTGGCTCCTAGAGAGATTTCTAGCAGAAAAACTTCTTTGCTTTGGGAATACAGCAAAATGGCAGCTCTTGTCAGTTCTGTCCTGGCTTTGCCCTTCCTAAAGTTTCTACCTCCTTCCCCACTGCTCCATCTAGAGAAGGCTTCTTCCCTTTTTGCATCTATTCTGAGAGTAGGCAAAGTGATTTAGTTTGCAAAAATGCAAATGCTATCAATTTATATATATATTAGCTGCAGAAAAGTGTTGAAAGTCAGTTATAAAAATGTAAAAAAAAGGAACATAATATTTAACAGCAATTAACTCAAGTAGTTCTTCCTGAATTGTCCTGAGTACTCCTCTTCCTCACAATCCTTTGCACATAGTAACACAGAAGCCCCTAACATTTACCCTCCTGAGGCACCCTGCTGACATAGTGCACAGAGGCAGTGCCATACAGAAACCGCACTGGCTAATGGCAAAACCTGCCCAACGTGGGTTTGCACATCCTTGCAGGAGAGCTGGAGGATTCTGGCTCCAGCTTAGTGGAAAGTACAGAATTACACACAACGGAGGGGACTGAAAACCAAACCCATACCAGTGAAGCACAAGGTCACTTCACAGGACAAAATAATTCTCTTTAGGTTGGTGTAAGAAGGTCCCAACACAGTTGTCAGCCCTGGAAGGAGAACAGACTACGCAGTCTTCTCCCTTTCCTTGGCATGCAAATATAAGTGAAGATGTCAAGCACCACGTTGGAAAGCTCCTGCTTATCTCAGTCCTGACTGCAGTTTTAAGAAAGGAACAAATTGGTTGACTCATACTCTCCAATTAGCCTGAACAGGACGCTGCCAGTCTCGCAGTGATGAAGAACTGCATCATCTCAGTAGACTCAACAGCCCAGGCCCACATCTCCCTATGTTTTACCAGCTGTCAGAAAATTCAATTCTTTGACAGCAGTGGGAATGGAGAGCAGGGTATGTTTGGAAAAAAGAACAGCTGGGCTTCAAAAACCAGATTCTAGTCTCGCTTGGGATCTTAGCCAAGGCAAGTGACTTAGTGGAGTTGATACAAATTTACACCGAGATCAAACCCAGTCCTTTACTTCTTTGCAATAGGATTTCCTCCCTTTTGGGTAATTTTCATCCTTGTGGCTCTTCTTATTCCTTTTGCTTAATCTTTCATAAAGCCAACCAACTAAAAGAGGAAGGAGTAAAGTCTTAGGTATTCATATAGTGCCTATCATCTAGGCATTCAAGCACTGAGTAGAGCAAGAAAGTTAGTGTAAAGAGGTAAGCATTAATGCAAGAAAAGATGCTTACTATCACAAGCATTTCCCTTTAAATCATTGTACAAAATACAAAAGTTCACATTGTACACTGGATTTTCATTTGAAAGGTACTCAATCTAGTAGAGGTAGAAAATGGTATGGTGCAATTCTCTTTTTTTAAGTAGGCTAGAGTTCTATGCTAAGTATTTCAGAATGTGCCTTTAAAAAAACATAAAATTATTAAACTTGTCACAGGGATATTTTCCATAAATATTTTTAAAACATCATATTTATAAATACGTATGCTAAATAAAACCAGATGGAGAAACAGTTCAACAGTCCTAGCCTTGTATTACTTTCAATTTTTAGAAACAAACCAAGAAAGTTCTCAAAGGGCCACAAGACAAATTCAGTTTTAACTTCTAAAAACAAGAATGAAGTTTCTGCCCTGTATCTTGTACTCTGATCAGGAAAAAAGGGAGTCTGTACAACATGCTGCTTTTATACACCAGTCCTATGGAAGTCTGTATTCCTTAAGTGTTGCACATCAGTGAGTAATTTCACCTTTCGTCTCCAAGATACTCTTCCTCCTTGACTCAGGAGCTCCAAACAAACATGAATATTTACATTATTTACAAACGGAGTGTCCAAGCTCAGTGGCATAAAGTGTCCTGTAAGAATCGCCAAAGCTGTGATGACCCCAGTTCAGAACCTGAACAAATTGATAAAGTCTTGCGGTGAAAGAGAAGTGGAGCAAGTCTCCGGGTTGTTGGCTGTGCAAGGGTGATCGGTGCCCTGGGAAGGGAGAAAACAGCTTCATTTAGAGACTCCAGAATGGGCACCACAGCGTCAGCCAGCTCAGGGCTGCCCTTCTGCCAAATACCCTGCTTGCAAACAGAGCAGGGCCCAAAATAGTGTTTATATTCCTGCCAAAGAATGCAGAGTTAGGCTTGAGACTGCAGAGACTACTGTCAAGTGAAGGGAAAAAAAAGCAGCAAAGATCCTATTCAGTCTTTTACCTCTTCTGAGGGCTCAGAGGGCAGAGTCCACCACCAGCTACAGAAATTGAAATTCAGACACATGCCATGGACATCAAAGCTGCCACCAGACTTTTGTTGAGGGCTTTTTTTGCAGTCATCAACACTGCCCCAAAATAATCCTGCTGCAAATACCTCCATCCCCAGTAGCAAGTGGCAACAGCAGCAGTGCTGAGATGCTCCTCACTGTGGGCAGTCCTATCCTATAGGACACCCATCTATCCCCTTCTCTTCAGCCTTGATGACAGTAACTCTTGTTCAATGACAGGAAGGTGGGATCTCCAATGCTATGGAGAAAGGGCCTTAACTAATACTAAGGAAAACACGAGGTTAAGCAGACAAAGGAATTGCAGCAGCCAAACTAAGCTACAAGCAGAGGGAGCACCGAGAGCTCCACAGCCCTGAGACACCTGCCTCTGACCAAGTTTCCCGAAATCCCTCTCACCTTCCAGGAGAGGATGTGGCAGTGCCTGCACAGCTGCAGCGTGTCACCATACTGCTCCTTCCGAGGGTAACATCTGATGAGTTTGAAGTACATCTTTTTCCAATCCAGGTGTCCCTTGTCAGATAAGATTAGCCGTTTACGAATCTGAAAGACAAAAAAACAATACAGATTTGTAGCTGGTGGCTACACGCAAACCCAAGGTTCCTTCCTCATTCCATGGCTGTTCCTGTGTAACAGGAAGAAAAGTTCTGCTCTGAGTGTCCCACTATAATGGGCTTCTTGCAGCAACATCCTCACACAATACCATTACCAGGATCTTTATTCCTTAACTATTACTGTATAACAGCCTAAAGCCTCAGGAGCTGTTTCATACCATCGCTGGCTGCCAGGATAACAAGTATACTCATAGCTAATAGTTTCAGACTGTTTTGCTCCTTCACTGACTCTAAGCCTTAGTTATTTGTCATGCTTCCAAGCTTGAGTTTCTTCTCCCTTTGGGGGGGCTTCACTTCCCTTCACAGGGTGCAGAGACTGGATTTGAATGTACGGAATTTGAATTAACAGAAATGACCTTCCCCAGAGCAGGACTTGTTCCTCCTGGACCACGTACACAGACCGACCACGACAGCCCCGAGGGCCTCGTGGTTATTGCTGGAGTTGACTACACGTTTTCCCTGCACACATGGGACAAGCAACCATGACTTGCAGTTGCCACCTGCATCAAGGTTGAACATACTGTGTGACTCATGTCTCAGGCTCCTGTTTCAGAAACTGCTGCTGGGGCAATTCAGCCCCCCCCTCCAATAAAGATTTATGACTGTCCTCATGCCAACCTGCATTATCAGCTTACAGCACAGCCCTCAGACCCAGGAGACAGCCAAACAACAACAGTTGACTACAGGTGCTTGTTCACCAACCGGCAACAACGAGCACCTGCTGGCACTGGCACCTCTTGCTGTACCTGTCTGTCTGTGAAGTGGTACTGGCAGAGCTTCTTCCACAGCAGCCGGTCCTCGCTGAGCACCTGCAGGTCAGGAGCCACCTGGCCAAGGCTAACCAGGTCCCTCCCATCACTCAGTCGCTGCATGATGTTTAGTTGCAAGCACAACGGTAGGTCTGTGAAAGTAGTTCCTTTGAAGGCAGGCTGAAAAAAAGAAAGAAAACTGAGCTCCTGGAGGAAGGTGAAGATTGGTCAATTCTAGCTTGTAGTAGAGTTTTTACATTCATCACTACTACTTACACACCAAGAAAGCAGTACTTCCCCCTCTGGGATAGAGGGGAAGCCACCTCTACTCTAGTAGAGCATGTGAATTACCTTCAAGGAAGGCAGTGTTTATTTGTGCTGCTGCAGTACTTGAAGGCTGAGTCACAGTTCAAGTCTCCCTGCCCTTCTCCGTCCTTCCCACATCCATACTTAAGAGCTCCCAAAACATCTCTGCCAGCTCTCCATGCGGCTGGACAGCAGCTACATGGTGTAACCACACAGGGGTCTCACAGAGGTCAGTGTTGCTCCTCAGCTTGGACTTTCTTGTGTGTGTTGCTGGGAATCTCACTCTCTTGATGTGTTTTAGCTTATGTCATCACAGCATCCCACTGCAACAGGACAAAACTAACCATGACAGACTGGCAAGGCCTGCGCTGCGGGGAAATCCAAGGCACAGACAAGAGCAAAGGATCAACAAGAACCAGAATCCAGGTTCCAGCTGTTCCCAGAGCAGCCCCAGCCTTATTAAGGCAAACAGCAGCCTTTAGGACTGGCCCCAGGGAAGAAACAATGTTCAACAGATGTGCCAACTTTCTCATTTACCCTGTGCAGAGATGCTGCTATTTTAAGGTGTGGAATCACACTGCAGTTGGCACCCGAAGCCAAGGCCTGTAGGACAAGGCTGCACGAGGCTGCTTTTAATCAGACGGCCCCATCGCTCCCCATCTGATGGTATCTGAAGCTTCAAGGACACGATGTGTCTGCACACAAACTGCTCCCCCTTTCCTACTGCTCAAAAGGCCACAGTTTGCAAAAGCAACAGAGAGGCCTGAAGCAGCAATCCAGAAGGAGTAAGCTGGCTCCATGGTCTCCAGAAAGGGTTTGTTCCCAAGCCGACCGTGATGATTTTCACATTGGCACTGGGAGCCCTTTCCCTCATCATCTCAGCACAAACAATAGTGCTCCTATTGTTATCTCCCAACCCCATCCACCACTTTTCAGCAGTTTCTAATTCATTCCCATTTCACTTCTATTTCCATAACAAGATTTGTTCTTGAGACAAAGACAGCTCCCCCATACTTGCTAAAGCCTCAGGCAAAAGTACTGCCTGTGTCTTCCAGCTAAATCAGATAGGGAAGCAGAGGACAATTTTTCCATCCTGAAGCTGATGGGTCTCCTTTCCACACAGCAGCCCAAGTCTCTACAAACTGAGATATTTAGGGATAGGACTGAGCTACAGCCTTGGATCCCCTCCAGTTCATCTCCCTTTCCCTGTGCTGTCCTTCCTATTCTCCTACAGCCCACTCCAGGGCAGGAAGCTCAGAGAGAAATTCACCAGGGCAGGAAGCTCAGAGGGAAGTTCACCAGGGCATAAAAAGCAAAGCTGAGCTCCGGGGATCTTGCTTCAACAAGCAACTAAGCATTTAAGTCTTATTATTGAAGAAATCAGCGTGACTCAAGTACACACTCACAGGTTTGCTGAACCAGTGCCAGAGACTTATCTGCTACTTTTCCCTCAGTGCTCCTTTCCAGGAGTTTTCAAACATTACTTTTTTTGGAGAAATAACACAGATTAGATCAGAGCAGAACATTATGCTGTCACTTTCTGGACAGAGGTTTTTAAGCAACTATTCAGTATTTTGCAAGTTGATTTTTTTTTGTCAAAAGTTTTAGGTCTTGGCTGCTGCAAGACATTTTTCCCTGCTTCAGAAATACCAGAAGCACTCACTGTTCAGTGCACTCACTGCAAGCAACTCTGCTCATTCTTCCTCTTAGCTCAGCTTTTTTTTTTTTCCCCCTGTCTTGACCTGAATTCATCTTCAGTAGTGCAAAAAGTTCCATTTTTGCAAGCTCTGCATCTGGAGCCCTTAAAACAGGGCATTAACATTACTTACAAATGTGTCTATTAACTTACACTTAAGTGAATGTACAACCACTGCAAGATGGGGCAGCATTGCCTTTACAGGTCTTCCAAACACCCAGCACCTCAAGAGTTCATTTTCTTCACTGTTTTCCACTTGCCACTCAAATCTCTCACTGAATGAGTGAGAAGCCATTTCCTAGTACTCCCCAGACATTTAAAAGTGATAAAAGCAGGTCCTTTGCTTAATCCTTGGTAAACACCTCTGCTGGATTCACCAGAAGCAAGAAAAGGTGCCTTTTATATTCCCTGAGGCCATGCCTAAGACAAACAAGAATTTCCCAGTCCATTTCACTGCTTTTGACTCCTTGGAAGGGCACAGTGACACACAGTGCAGCACCAAGGGAAGATATTAGCATCACCATGTCCAAGAGACCCCCTTTCTTGGCAACACTCTAGGGAGACTCATCTAGAAGGAAACTGATGGCCAACATTCACTGAAGGTAAAAGCAGACCAAGGTCAGGTTTGATTCAGACACAAAGGCCAGGTTAGGAGGTTATCAACTAATGTCTCCTGCTCATCCCCAGACACACCTGCAAAGAGATGCTGTGAAAGGAGGACTCATCTGGCTACAATGGCCAACTGCAGATTACTGGCAGGATCACTGGCATTTTCAACTAGGAAGTATTAAATTATACAGCTGGTTTTAAGTTTGCACTTAATTTACAGATAAACTGTTACTCTTTAATTTGCTTTAAGGGAAGCATCTCACTTTTTTGAAAGAGGTTTCAATTTGACTTTCTGTGCTGAGGGCTGATCTCTGAAGACTTCCCAGCAGAGAGAAGTTGTCTCCTGTCCAGCTCTGCTCACAGAGCACTGCATGGCTATGCAGAAGTCAGGCTGCAACCAGCCCTAGTCTGATCCCAGGCTGGGGGTGTTGAGCTGGCTAGGGATCTGACCCATTAACACTGATTTTGAACCCAAAAGCAAAGGGAACCACATATTTTGGCAACACCAGTTCCTTCCCCAGCACTTTGTGCTCACACTGGAAGCACAGTGGGATGCAGCCTCCCAAGTGAGAGCTGCTACACAAGATTTCATGAAGGAACCATGTTATTTTCGGCCTTCAGATTCACACTTACCCTGGTGATTTGAATGTTGTTCAGCTGCTGCTGCCAGTGGAGAATAGTCTCCATTCTGTGCACCCACATGTTGATGTTTCCAACCAGCACAGACTTGCCAACCCGCTGAACCAAGGTGCAGAGGGACGTGTAGAGAGTCTGCAGCAGTTCCCTTATTAGCCGGATGTTCTGCTGATCTTCAAGGACTTTGGAGGAAGAGAAAGCGTTAAAAGTGGAAGTTGCCCAAGTGCTTGCACTGAATCTGTTTCTGGGGAAAAATCAAGTTACCTGCTATTGTCTGAGGCCAAGAGATGCCAACCTGGGCTTCTGGGCCTTTTTTTTTTTTAAGCATATCAAGTTAGATAGCAGATAAGCAGATCCTCTCCCAGGATAAACACATGAGATATTTGCCCTTTCTGCAGCATTTCTCATTTCTAACCAGTAGAAATAGGCCACCTTTGCCCTCTAATGTGTTGAGAGGTTATCTGTGTACAGCTCTTCCTCCATACACTCTGCTGATGAAGAGATAGCTCAGGACCCTCCTTCTCTGTACACATGCACATGAGGTTGCTCTCAATACATAGGTTTACTGAGAAGTAAAGCATTAGAAAGGGAAGCAACACATCTTGGCTATAAGTCAGCCCTTACTAGGAGGCCTAGAGGAGGTGAGGCCAGCCTACAAGCTTGCTCTTTCCCCTGAGGGGTGGCAGTACTTGATACAAACAAACTGGAGACAGGGGAGCAGCAGAGATTGTAGCTCTGCTAGACTTGAGGGCAGAAACTGAAGAATCTTCTGCAGTTAGAAAAGGGATTTTTCATAGTCTGCAAAGTGAAGGGAAATAATAAAATGAGGACTTGCCTCCTGAACACCCATCAAGATGGGCATGCCCTCCTACTCTTCCCCTCTTCTTTCT